>JBBBDQ010002125.1:2595000-2605000 GCA_037127315.1 Ascarosepion bandense | reverse complement strand
AACTGGTATCGTTCTATCTTGTAGACGAACTGGTATCGTTCTATCTTGTAGACGAACTGGTATCGTGCTATCTTGTAGACGAACTGGTGTGTGTGGTATCATGCTATCTTGTAGATGAAACTGGTATCGTGCTATCTTGTAGATGGAACTGGTATCGTGCTATCTTGTAGACGAACTGGTATCGTTCTATCTTGTAGACGAACTGGTATCGTTCTATCTTGTAGACGAACTGGTATCGTGCTATCTTGTAGACGAACTGGTGTGTGTGGTATCATGCTATCTTGTAGATGAAACTGGTATCGTGCTATCTTGTAGATGGAACTGGTATCGTGCTATCTTGTAGACGAACTGGTATCGTTCTATCTTGTAGACGAACTGGTATCGTGCTATCTTGTTGGCGAACTGGTATCGTACTATCTTGTAGACGAACTGGTATCGTTCTATCTTGTAGACGAACTGGTATCGTTCTATCTTGTAGACGAACTGGTATCATGCTATCTTGTAGACGAACTGGTATCGTTCTATCTTGTAGACGAACTGGTATCGTACTATCTTGTAGACGAACTGGTATCGTGCTATCTTGTAGACGAACTGGTATCGTGCTATCTTGTAGACGAACTGGTATCGTGCTATCTTGTAGACGAACTGGTATCGTGCTATCTTGTAGACAAACTGGTATCGTGCTATCTTGTAGACGAACTGGTATCGTGCTATCTTGTAGGCGAACTGGTATCGTGCTATCTTGTAGGCGAACTGGTATCGTGCTATCTTGTAGGCGAACTGGTATCGTGCTATCTTGTAGGCGAACTGGTATCGTGCTATCTTGTAGGCGAACTGGTATCGTTCTATCCTGTAGACGAACTGGTATCGTGCTATCTTGTAGGCGAACCCGTTCCGAACTATTGGCCTCTACCGAACAATTTAAATGACAAATAATGTTAGTCCATACAATTTGTCGAAACTTCCTCAGAACCTTCTCTCAACCAAACACGTACACGGGTAGAGAAAATATTTTCACTCTGACTTTCGTCTTTTTTTCTTCAAACTTGTCTTCAGCGATTTTGATCCAGTTTTGCGTGTGTTCAATTCTACGTTTTAGTGATAAGAAATATGACACGGGTCAATAGATTTCCGTTTGTTGTTTTCTGTCCAATCGGAATCCAGAATTACAATTTTTCACAATGGCTCGCGAAATTTCGTTTTGGTCTTTTTTTTTTTTTTTTTTTTTTTACCTCAAAATGTTTTCAGCAATTTGACTTGTAATCTCACCCGGCACTTGTTATTTCATACGTGTAATAATTTTTTGTGACTCAGATAGATAGATAGATAGATAGATAGATAGATAGATAGATAGATAGATAGATAGGATACAAGCTGAGATAGATAGATAGATAGATAGATAGATAGATAGATAGATAGATAGATAGATAGGATAACAAGCTGAGATAGATAGATAGATAGATAGATAGATAGATAGATAGATAGATAGATAGATAGATAGATAGATAGCTGAGATACAAGTAGATAGATAGATAGATAGATAGATAGATAGATAGATAGATAGATAGATAGGATAACAAGCTGAGATAGATAGATAGATAGATAGATAGATAGATAGATAGATAGATAGATACAAGCTGAGATAGATAGATAGATAGATAGATAGATAGATAGATAGATAGATAGATAGATAGGATAAGAAGCTAGATAGATAGATAGATAGATAGATAGATAGATAGATAGATAGATAGATAGATAGAAAATAGAAAATAGATAGATAGATAGATAGATAGATAGATAGATAGATAGATAGATAGATAGATAGAAAATGAAAAGAGTGTGATAGATAGATAGATAGATAGATAGATAGATAGATAGATAGATAGAAAATGAAAAGAGTGTGATAGATAGATAGATAGATAGATAGATAGAAAATGAAAAGAGTGTGATAGATAGATAGATAGATAGATAGATAGATAGATAGAAAATAGAGTGTGATAGAAAATGAGAGTAGATAGATAGATAGATAGATAGATAGATAGATAGAAAATAGAAAATGAAAAGATGAGATAGATAGATAGATAGATAGATAGATAGTCAGTCATCCGCAGACAGATCTGTTTCATCAGTACAGTTAGGCATCCGATTGTTTTTTTTTTTACCCAGGATTGAAACCCGAACGAACTGGTGTCAGTTTGCGATTCTACCTCTGAGCTGTGGGCGCTCGGTAGAAGGAGGCGGTCTTTTTAGCGTGTATATTATCATTATACACGCCCATATATATATATATATATATATATATATATATATATATATGAATACAAACCTAAAACTTATCTCAGCCGATGCGTTTGGTTTTCCTAGGAAATTTATCAAGGCGTGTGCCTTTTCTGAAAAGGGCAAATAACACTGGTCAAAATAAATTTTGAATGGTATCAGTAAACCAAACATCTTTTTTAGCTAATTCGAGGGCACTGAACCTGAAAATGACTTTACTTTTTCGGGGGTTATTTACCTGTTTTGCTGTAGAAAAATGTCTCATTTTGAGGGAAATTTTCTGTATGTATGATTGATGTGGCCTTGGGAAAAGGTCACAAGAAAGACTCGGACACGGTATTCGGTTAGAAACAAGATTATATTACAAAAGAGAAATAATGTACAGAGGAAATAGAATATAATCGTACTTAGCTCCGGAACGGCGTTGTGTGTATTTGTATCTTCTCGGAGTGTAGTTGGTAGACGAATTAATGAACGCTTGGATCCGTTCCCCCCAGCTGCTCCACGTAGAACCCGGAACACTGCTTTACTCGGGATTCCGTTTCCTGTGCACCGTAAACAAAACTCTGTCTGCCGAACACCGGTGTAGCCTTCACGTATCGCCAACTGCCTCCGAAACAGAAGTTGGTTCTTTTTATGTGTTTTTGGCCTCGAGCAAGAAACCGTAATTTCTCGCTTCTGAAAAGCCTCGTTTTCACCAATGACGCATGCGCCGTGTCATTCCAAAAACTGCTTTGCATGAGCTCGCCTCGCGGTTCCATGGCGGCTACGAACGCATGTGCAGACAAACCGCCTTCTCTCTCCGCCACATGCGTACTAACAAATGAGTATCGTAGCTGTTGCTACTTACTACAACCCCCGAGAGTAGATAACTCTTGGTATTTATGTAGTCCGGTAGAGTTCATATTAGTGTGTAGGTAATTCCCCACAACAATGATATTGACCAATGATTCTCAAAGTAAAATCGTAGAAACTTCGCGTATTTAAATCAACAAGTATTAGTTTACTTATTGAGAAATACTATTTCTTTTTCAATAACAAACAGGCCCAAAGTCTTTGAAAATAACATGATTGACTACACGAAGAAGACAATAATTTTCATCAAATCATTTAATAAACTAAAAGCAGAAACCTACCTGAACATACAAACTATGGTAAAAAAAATTTCTTTCTTGATTGCTTGCCATATTCAATGTTATTTAAGTCCGTTTCGATACTCCAACAGTAGTCAGCTATTATTTGTTTGTCCCACCGTCCCTGATAGCGCTCTTCCGTGGTTTACATAACCTGATGGAATCTTTCTCCTTGCTCATCACTCACATCGCTGTAATTATCCGGATATTTATCAAGATGGCAATATAAAATTAAATTTAATAGTCATGTTAGTGTATTACTGATAAAGTGTATTATTGATAAAGTTTATCAGTTAATTTGAATTTTGACGATACATTGGAAAAATTCGGTACTTCTATTTTAAAAACACTTTTTTCTTATAAAAATTGTTTGTTTCAGGTGTCTGTTTGTGGTGCAGTGGATATCGGGTCGAAACGAGAGATTGGGGAGCCGAGTTCCAATTCCAGTTAAATTCGTTGCATTCACTTACGCGCAAATATCCTTGGGAAAGCTATTAATCTGTCTATTTCTTCCAGTTATGGGTTAAATAACAGGACAGATTGGGTTCTGCAGACTTGGCTGGAAACCAGTCAACCGCAGAAAGTAATGGCAACCTACTTCTGCCCAGTCAGTAATGTCTCTTTCGAGACATGATCGCCAAAGCGGCTATCACGTTTGGCACTTAACTGACTGAATATAATAGTTGGAAGAATAATAAAATTTTCTACTGGGCATAAAGTGGGGGATCTGTTTTCTCCTGTCATGAAGTGGTAAACTGATCCCCCAATAATTACTGTTTATTAATATAATAATAAAATCCACCTCTTCTTCCTACAGCTATGGGTTGAATAGCAGGACAGATTAGGTTCTATAGATTTGGCTGGCAACCAGTCTAATGCAGAAAGTAATGGCAACCTACTGTGGGATAATCTTCTGCCCAGTCAGTAATGTCTCTTTCGAGACATGATTCCAAAAATGAGCAATTTCAGTAAAGCAAGAACGGTAGCTGACCATAAAAATCCAAAGTCATTTTCGGAATCAGCACAATGAAACTAGCTAAAAAACTTGTTTTTTTTTTTTTTCTTAACAACAAAAATCATGTAATGTAATTTTAGTCCGTACAATTTGTCGAAAACTACCTTACAAACTTCTTCCAACAAAAAAAAAAAAAAAGAAAAAAAAATACGGTGTTTCTCTGAAAATGGCACCACTGAATTTTCAGAACGATGGGAAACGGTTACTAAAAACAATAGCGACTATTTACTTCACGAATAAATAGTATACAAAAATTAATTTTTATTTTTTTAACCGGGCATGGAATTTTGCAATTATATATACGGTACTGTTCAAAAGGATGTACGTTGTGGAGCATTGGATATCGGCTAGGAACGAGAAATCGGGGGGCCGAGTTCGAATTCCAGCCGAATTCATTGCATTCACTTACGCGCAAATACCCTTGGGAAAGGTATTAATCCGTCTCTTCCTTCCAGTTATGGGTTAAATAACAGGACAGATTGGGTTCTATAGCCTTTGTCGGCAACCAGTCTACCGCAGAAAGCCAATGTCAACCTACTGCGGGATAATCTTCTGCCCAGTCAGTCATGTCTCTTTCGACACATGATTGCCCAAGCGTGTATCACGTATGGCACTTAACTAACTGTGCAAAAGTATTAGGACAAGAACTATTTTATCTCTTATGAGGCATATTGACAGAAAATAAACAATTTAATTAAAGTGATTTTATTTGATTTACTCAACAAATGCTTTAACAAGAAAAAATACTTGTTACAAAATAAATTTAATATTTAATATAATAGCCTTTTGCTTTGATCACAGCCTTCATTCTGTTAGGCATTGACATCACAAGCTTCTTCAATGTATCTAATGGTATCTTCTGCCAAGCAACTTGTATTTGTTCCCAAAGTGTGTCTTGCAAAGTAACATTAGATTTATCAATTTTTTATCCAAAATCTCCCATAGATGTTCAATAAGATTGAGATCAGTGCTTTGTCGGGGCCAATTCAAATTCTGAAGGCTTCCTTTCTCTTCCATTTTAGTTAAATAATTCTTACAAAGGTTTGGCTTTTCATCCTGTATTTGAATTTCAGTGAGTTTTTTTAGGAAAATCACCCCTGTCCTAATACTTTTGCACACTACCGGTAGTGTGCAAAAGTGTTAGGACAGGGATGATTTTAAACTTTATTTTGATGCCTCATAAAAGATAAAATAGTTCTTGTCCTAATACTTTTGCACAGTACTATATATATATATATATATATATATATATATATATATTCTAAACGTATATCGTGAAATATAAGAGACAATGAATCATGAGCCGTTCTAAACGTCGTATTTTAGCTTCATCTTCCATTTCAATTGAAAATAAAGACAAAAATTCTCCAACAATTTTTTATTAATTTGGTTCTAAGCTTTCCGCTCACATGAGCCATCTTCAGAGAGGTTATTAAGACGGTAATACAATAACATCTACCATCATCGATGATTCTATTTTGTGTTGATATAAAACTCCGCTAGGTAACGGCAATAGTTGCCAAAAATAACAAACGCAGTTCGCAAATTTGCAATGCGGTTCTATGACATCACACCGCATGATAGCGGGAAATGAATACAGAACCATGTATTCAAATGCAATCTAATGTTATATGAACAGATTTTATATATATATATATATATATATATATATATATATATATATATATTTATATATATAGGGTGCGATGAGTAAACTGTCGCCATTTCATATTTTTACTTTCGCATATGCGCCTTGTTTGGTTTTGAGTTTGTCGACTGCACTGTGTAGTAGGGGCAGTTGGGCACCGTCTGTGAGAAAAGGAGCACCATGACGCAATTCATTCCACCGGAAATTTGGCATTTACTTCAGAATCTCTAATTAGAAAATTTCAAATTCTTTGGGTGTCAATATGGGGACATTGCAGATGATTCGGAAAGAAACACGGTGGCCTACATCTGTTATATATCGCCGTACGACGACAAAACAACAAACACGCATATATAAAAATATAAGGTTATATTTTTATTATTAACGACGGACCGTGTGGAATAGAGAACGGAAGGGTGAGAGGCACATAGTTGGGCTGACGGGAGTGTAGTTTTGCCTGTGGTGTTTCTCTCTGCTTCCACTGGCCGTTCTCTGCTGGCGAATCCGTGTGTCGAGGTCTTTATATAGTCTTCTAGAACCGGGACTTTCCTTCCGGTCCTGCCTCGCCCACGCAACGCACACGTAATTCCCAGAGACACCTGTTCTGTTTGCCTCCGTAGTCATTTCCGCCGCTGTCGGAAATAAGGTCAAACGACATCCGCTCCGGCCTCGACAGGATGTATTTCACAAACACCCGCCCTGCCGCTCGCCGACCTCTCCACCGACGGGAAACACCATCGCTTGCATCACTTCCTCGGGTGGGGCCAGACTGTTATATTACACATCAAGTGTCTTGAGTAGGTTGTGCTTCCCTGAGTTAAAGGGGTTGTTGCAGGAAGACACTATGTTTGGCAACATGACTCTGCACTATGCCACACAAGCATAAGGATCCAGTTATGGCTGTCAGGTAATTTCTGCGACCACATCACCCATTACATCTGGTCACCTAATTCCCCAGACTGCAACCCCACTTGATTATTATGTGTGGGATGAAGTTGATCAGGAGACCGGCAATACTCTTTGTAACACCAAAGATCAACAGAAGGCAAGGATTATGGCAGTATTCACCAACAAGAAAACTGTCAAGTTGCAGAAGACTCCGAAATTCTCTTGGGGCCAATGGCGATGTTATTCAAGAATTTTCCTCTTCAATGTTGCAAGATATGTTTGTGTAATTTTTGTAAATAAATCTGTTAAGATAAGATGTCAGTATTATTTTCATTGAGGTGACATTTAGCCAATTTATCAATCGCACCCTGTATATCTGTTGAAATGAGATGTCAGCGTTATTTTCATTTTGGCATCATTTAAATGACAATTTATACATCGCACCCTGTATATCTGTTAAATTGAGATTTCAACGTTATTTTCATTTTAATGGCATTTAGACGACAATTTATCCATCGTAACCTGTATATCTGTTAAAATGAGGTGCCAACGTTATTTTAATTTTGTCGTCATTTAGATGACAACTTATACATCGCACCCTGTATATCTTTTAAAATGAAGTGTCAGCATTATTTTCATTTTAATGGTATTTAGACTACAATTTATCCATCCCAACCAGTATATCTATCGCCAGGTTCACACTCCACCCACGTCTATTGAACAGGTTAAGAGGCTCATCCCTTGTTCCCTGTTTAGGATGTGGTTTCCGGCTTTCTCTTTTCAAATCTTCTCACTTTGTTTTTTTTTTTCAATTGGAGTAGATAGATCTATCTATCGCCCGGTTCACACTCCACCCACGTCTATTGAACAGGTTAAGAGGCTCATCCCTTGTTCCCTGTTTAGGATGTGGTTTCCAGCTCTCTCTTTTCAAATATTCTCATTTTGTTTTTGTTTTTTTCAGGGGCAGATAGATCTATCTATCGCCCGGTTCACACTCCACCCACGTCTATTGAACAGGTTAAGAGGCTCATCCCTTGTTCCCTGTTTAGGATGTGGTTTCCAGCTATCTCTTTTCAAATCTCCTCACTTTGTTTTTTTTTTCTTCTGGGGCAGATAGATCTATCTATCGCCCGGTTCACACTCCACCCACGTCTATTGAACAGGTTAAGAGGTTCATCCCTTGTTCCCTGTTTAGGATGTGGTTTCCGGCTTTCTCTTTTCCAATCTGTTCACCATTACGTAGCCCCCTGCCCATCAGTGGCGTTACCGCCTTGCTCGGGGTGATACGGTTAAAAAATATATATGTATATATCTGTTAAAATGAAGTGTCAGCGTTATTTTCATTTTGGCGCCATCGAGACGACAATTTATCCCTCGCAGCCTGTATATCTGTTAAAATGAGATGTCAGCGTTATTTCCCTTTGGCGTCATTTAGACGAGAATTTATACATCGCACCCTCTATATCTTTTTAAAATGAGATATCAGCGTTATTTTTCATTTTTTCGTAAATTAGAAGACAAATTATCCGCTGCACTCTATCTAATCTATCTATCTATATTGATCAGTTCTTATCTATCTATCTATCTATCTATCTATCTATCTATCTATCTATCTATCTATCTTAGTATGTACATGTCTATCTATCTATCTATCTATCTATCTATCTATCTATCTATCTATCTATCTATCTATGTCCATCTTTTTCTTTATCTATCTATCTATCTATCTATCTATCTATCTATCTATCTATCTATGTCCATCTTTTCTTTATCTATCTATCTATCTATCTATCTATCTATCTATCTATCTATCTTAGTATGTACATTTCTATCTATCTATCTATCTATCTATGTCCATCTTTTCTTTATCTATCTATCTATCTATCTATCTATCTATCTATCTATCTGTCCATCTTTTCTTTATCTATCTATCTATCTATCTATCTATCTATCTATCTTAGTATGTACATGTCTATCTATCTATCTATCTATCTATCTATCTATCTATGTCCATCTTTTCTTTATCTATCTATCTATCTATCTATCTATCTATCTATCTATGTCCATCTTTTCTTTATCTATCTATCTATCTATCTATCTATCTATCTATCTATCTTAGTATGTACATTTCTATCTATCTATCTATCTATCTATCTATCTATCTATCTATCTATGTCCATCTTTCTTTATCTATCTATCTATCTATCTATCTATCTATCTATGTCCATCTTTTTCTTTATCTATCTATCTATCTATCTATCTATCTATCTTAGTATGTACATGTCTATCTATCTATCTATCTATCTATCTATCTATCTATCTATCTATCTATGTCCATCTTTTTCTTTATCTATCTTCTATCTATCTATCTATCTATCTATCTATCTATCTATGTCCATCTTTTCTTTATCTATCTATCTATCTATCTATCTATCTATCTATCTATCTTAGTATGTACATTTCTATCTATCTATCTATCTATCTATCTATCTATGTCCATCTTTTCTTTATCTATCTATCTATCTATCTATCTATCTATGTCCATCTTTTTCTTTATCTATCTATCTATCTATCTATCTATCTATCTTAGTATGTACATTTCTATCTATCTATCTATCTATCTATCTATCTATCTATCTATCTATCTATCTATGTCCATCTTTTCTTTATCTATCTATCTATCTATCTATCTATCTATCTATCTATCTATGTCCATCTTTTCTTTATCTATCTATCTATCTATCTATCTATCTATCTATCTATCTTAGTATGTACATGTCTATCTATCTATCTATCTATCTATCTATGTCCATCTTTTCTTTATCTATCTATCTATCTATCTATCTATCTATCTATCTATCTATGTCCATCTTTTCTTTATCTATCTATCTATCTATCTATCTATCTATCTATCTATCTTAGTATGTACATTTCTATCTATCTATCTATCTATCTATCTATCTATGTCCATCTTTCTTCTATCTATCTATCTATCTATCTATCTATCTATCTATCTACGTCCATCTTTTCTTTATCTAT
>JBBBDQ010002125.1:2570000-2592500 GCA_037127315.1 Ascarosepion bandense | reverse complement strand
ACCCAATTTCACGCTGTACGGTTTGCAGTCATTTCCTAAGTGCGTTCACTAATATCAGAATGCTTGATAATATCAGAAAGTATTCCCCGCCCACAACCAGTCGCTGATGGTAAATTCTCATGGATATATATATATATATATATATATATATATATATATATATATATTTTATTTAATCATTTCGCCCCAAGCAATGTGGGACTGCCACTCGTGCACAGTGGATTACGGTGAGAGAAGAAACTGGGTACAGATACACAGGGTAATGAAAAAAGGATAAAAGATGAACAGGGTTCAAGAAGATAGAATATGGCAGCTGACGTTACATTTAAATTTTTGAAAAATTGTTGCTATCATGGAAGCAAATAAACGGAAAGGCGTTCCACAGTTCCATTAATATATATATATATATATATATATTATTGTAATATAATTAATTCAACTTTTTCGCGACGCAGAACTTTCCTCGTTTCGAAATTATATTTTAACTATGATTCCATCTTCAAGCAATCGTTTTGGAGGTGACGAATGGAAAATTATTTTTCAAGGATGAGAGGTTTTTGACTTAAAAAAAAAACCTCATCATCGGTGTAAATCAAAAAACTTCTCTCACTAGAATTTTTTTTCCGTTCGTCACTCCCAAAATGATTAATTGAAGATGGAGTCATAGTTAAAATATATTTAAAATATATTTCCGAAATATGGGAAATTCTTTGTCGCGAAAATGTTTGAATGTTGAATTAATTCTATTACAATAATATTTAGTTCTACTTTTGTTTTGAGTACTGCATTCGAATTCCAGTTGAATTCCGGGCATTCACTTAAGCTTAAATACCCTTGCAGTAATCCAGTTATGGGTTAAATAACAGAAGAGATTGGGTTCTATTAGTTTTGGTTGGCAACCAGTTTTCCGCAATGGCAACTTACTGCGAAGAAATCAAGCCCAGTCAATTATGTCTCTTTCGAGACATGATCGCCCAAAGCGTGTAAATTTAAAAATAAACGTTAAGAAACAGGAAGTTTCTTATTAACCTTTCTTCACGTTTTATATATATATATATATATATATATATATATATATATATATATATATATTTAAAATTCTGTCGCTTTCAACGTCACTTGATGTCAAAACAAAAACTCTCTCCACAAACGATACCCTTAGTAACAAATGTCTAGACAGGAAATAGACAGAAGCTAGACATGGAGGTCGTGAAACAGCAGGAGCTAGAATTCGCGCCAAAAACAAATCACGTGGAAAGCAAAGTTTGGAAGTCAGTTGCAGATCGAATCTTGAATGAGCAAGTCATATTTGCTGGGAGCTAATAAATGATGAATGAAGGGAAAACGCATTTGAGATAATAGTGTAATTTGACCGATTCATTTTAAGCAACTCCGGATAAGAAAGAAACGAACTTATAAATTCTTATTCGTTAAAACAAGAAGACGAGGCCGAATTGTTTCTATCAAGGAAGAAAGAAATATAGCGACGAAGATAAGAGAAGTAGCTGCAATGTTATTTGTATGCTGATTACTATTTGTTGAAAGAAGAAGAAAAATACAACAGTCAACTGAAAGAAAATATAGACAGTCGTAACTACATACATTTCAAGTGGACTGCGTTTGAGTCCAAAGTTGTATAAAGAAAGAGGGGGAAGAGAGAAAAGAAAAGAAAGACAGTAACAATAAGAGAGAAGGAACTGATATAAAGATGTTATTATATTCTTAAACCCATGTTAGAACACGCATACACTTCCACGAATATGATGTTACCACATACACCATACCACGTGTTTATGAATTATATGGTTCTCCCCATTTTTATTTTATATTAATCTCTTGTATTTATATTCACCTGTATTCATTCATATTTGTTGATATGTGTTGTAAATTGTTATTTCGACTACGTTGGGTATCCGAATATAAGTTTTGAGGTTCAGGTCATTGGACATTCTTATTCATACTTATTTTTTTTATTTTAATATTTCATTACTTATGTTATGTCGTGAGTAAGAATAAATAACTCAACAACAGGAATAGGTTAATTGTTGTATTCCGTGAAAATAGTATTTATAAAGGTTATTAGTATCCAATGCAAGAATAAGGGTTAATCGTCTCAACCGTCGTAAGACGTAGTATGAGCAATGGGTACTTCCGGGTCGTCACCGGAAGTCTACGACTGACTTGTCGATCGGCTGCTCGGCACACTGTCTTTCGTAGATGCCACCATTACTTTACATAGTAATGGAATAGTCCATTATAGCCGAATAGGCGCGGGCGTCCCAACAACTTATTAAAATATTATATCAAAATCATCTCGTCTTGTCGTTCATCCTTGAACTGTTGGTCAGCGCCCATATTGATATTGAAGCAGACCTGGGAAGGTTGCCATTCGATTATATCAAGCGAACAGCAATCTTACTGTATTATTTTTGCTTATCATCGTTCATTTGTCATGATCTACGACATATAACCCGTATCTGTCCAAAGATGTAGAAATGTAAATATTCCCGAATCGACGTGTAAGCATCTTGATGGTTATCGTCGAGGTAGGCAGAATGAGAATATATATATATATATATATATATATATATATATATATATATATATATATATAAAGATATTAAAATGAATTAGACCAATTTTATTATTCGTAATTAAAGCATAAATATTTACAAAAGACGAAAAAGAGATAAAAACTAATAAAGCCGACCGGTTTCGCCATCGCTCTACAGAGTCAAAACGAGGGATTATATGTTGTAAATTACATGAAATTGGTAAAAGTTTACTCGGGCTACTAGACTAGCGACTAGGTCGCACACTTTTTCAGTAAAACCAAGATAATGTAACCGCAACTTCTACTCTAACAGCTTCTTTGTTCGCACTTCCATTCACGACAGCTACAATCGCCAAGAATTTAAATGCAAAGTCAGTTGCCATCTTTTATCTTATTAACTCACATCTTTTCCATGACAACTTTTGTATTATGTTCTTCTTCCTGTCCACTCCACTCTCATGCAGCCCTTTTCACACCTGTATTCTCATCCTTTTCTTATTCTCTGACTCCCCTGTTACGTGTTCTTCTTTCTCACCACTCCTCTCTTCTGTAACCCCCTGCGCACCAGTGGCAGATCTGCATTGCTTGGGGTGAAATGATTAGAAAACAAAGGGAATTAATAAAAACAGAAGACGATTTAGATGGAAATAGGATTCAGTCTAAACAAACACTCTCTTTGTTTACAGAGGGAGGGCTATCTAGACTGAACGTAAATTGTTTCCAATGTCTTTAAATGATGGTTCGTACGAGCACGACTCAAAGTGGTAAATGAGTCAGTGCTAAAATTGACGACAGAGGTTGGATTATCTATGTTATGCTCAGCAATCAAGCACCCGTATGTATTCATAAGATCATCTAATTAAAAGTTTAATTCCTAATTTTTATAGGTACATGTTGTTGCATTCTGGTTGAGGCGTTTTACCTATGTAGTCAGTATCGCAACAACATTTAAATTGATAAACACCAAAATTAGAACGGTGGGGAGGCAGAATATCCTTATAGGCAAAACTCAAATTAGATCAAGTAACAAATACAACACTCAGGAAAATAACAATTCTCTATTCAGAGGAAATTTGCTTGGCAAGTTCCTCACCTATTGTACTTGGACCTAGCCGCTCACACAAAAATAAATAAGTCGTTTATTCACCATGGCAAGTTTAGTTTCAGAAAACTTTAGAGGTTTTAAATTAGGAATGTAGAAATTAGAAGCATAGATTTATTGTCATTACTATTATTAAAATTATTAATCTTTTGTATAATACATTAACTGTCCATAATTATATTAGTATCGCTACAATTTTTTCGAGTTCAAACTTGACTCTCTTCATGCGAAGAAATTTCTGACTTTACAAATCGAGATCCGTTTGTCGTTCTGACGGCCCAAAACACCGTGTCTATATTGATAAGTGGTTGGTAAACAGTTCGGAAGGTTGATATGCATACCTGTTCGTTTGCTGTGTATTTTCACACTGGCTTGTTAAATTTTTCTCAGTTTTATGAATCGCTCACTTTTCATTGTACAGAAAAAATTTTCACATTGACTCTCGTCTTTTTTTTTTTTCAAGATTGTTTTCATCGATTTTGATCCAGTTTTGCATATGTGCAATTCTACTTTTTAGAGATAAGAAATATGACACAGATCAATAGTGTTCCCTTTGATGTTTTCTGTCCAGTCGAAATCCAGAATTACTATTTTTCGCAATGGCTCAGGAAATTTGGTTTTGGTCTTTTTTTACCTCAAAATGTTTTCAACGATTTGACTTGTAATCTCACCCGTTATTTGTTATTTGATATGCATAATAATTTTTGTGACACACACACACACACACACACACACACACACACACACACACATATATATATATATATATATATATATAGTGTATCGAGGCAGCAGATAATTTTCTAAACATATACTGTTAAATATAAGAGACAATGAATGTCTATTTTGCTTAAATATGAGCCGTTCTAAACATCGTATTTTGGCTTTAATTTCAGGTGAAAATAAAGACAAAATTCTCCAACATTTGGATAATTTTTTATTAAGTTAGTTCTACGCTTTCGGCTCACATGTGCCATCTTCAGAGAAGTTATAAGGACGTTAACACAAAAACATCCACCATCAGCGACGATTTTATCTTGTGTTGGCATAAAACTCCGTTAAGCACACATAGATTTACTACTTCTCTATATAGGAAACCAACTAGCATAAACATCATGTGAGCCGAAAGCTTAGAACCAACTTAATAAAGATTATCCAAATGTTGGAGAATATTTGTTTTTATTTTCAACTGAAATTAAAGCCAAAATACGATGTTTAGAACGGCTCATGATTAAACATAATAGACATTCATTGTCTTTTATATTTAACAGCATATGTTTAGAAAAAAACACACACACATATATATATATATATATATATGAATAAAGACAAACGGAAAACTTATCTCAGCCGACACGTTTCGTTTTCCAAGGAAATTTATTAAGGCGTGTGCAAGGATTTTTTGTGGTAACAAGTATTTATATAAAAGAGTAAAATGGTTGGTTTTTCAAATTTCTTTAAGTTTAGGAACATACGTAAATATTCATTAGGTTAGCTGAAAAGGCAAACAAGCTATGGGCAACAAGAAATGATACAATTCAATGTCGAGTGAACGAAAGTAAGTGATATTTTAGAAATTAATATTTATAAATAAAATCCTTGTTTTGTCTTTTTTACAGTCCATAAGAGGACTAAACGCGTTCACTAAGATACGTTTTCCTTTTGTTTTTATTCCTATTGTCTATTTACATATATAGCCTCTCTGAAATTTTTAAATGTGGCGGGTTCCTAACACCTAAAGAAGGTAAAAAGCCTAGTTAAACATATGCCGAAAAGGCCATCAATGTATCTGAACATAGCAACTCATACCAAATGTTCGAAATGCCGTCCGCTTGCTTCTACATACGCATGCGCCTGTTGGATCATTGACTGGCGCACACTTTCAAATACCCCACACGGTGTCGAATGGTTTCGCAGGCCTCCATAACACATTGATGAAGCATCTCTATATTATCAATGACTGCTACATAAACCAATTGTTTTACGTGACCCCACAGATAAAAAAAAAGACCAAAGGATGAGGCCGGGGTAACATGCAGGCCATGGAACCGGTTCTCCCCTATCTGTCCATCATTCATGAGTGCATCGCGAATAATATAACTAAAATGTGCTGGAGCCTCATTATGCATGACCCACATGCGTCTTCGTATTAGCAAGGGTACATCCTCTAGCAGGTTTGAAAGTGTGCCTAAAATAAAGTCTCTGTAGACAAATGTTTGTAATGTTGTTGATTATCTGAACTAGTGAATAATTTCCTGAAGAAGTGTATTTTTATGAAACAGTAAAAGTATGCAAACTGCTAGCATAAGAAAAATAGAGATTGTTTTGATAAATATTTCATTGTTGTCAAAATTAAGAATACTGGCAAAATTCTCTGTGTCAGGAAAATATTTGATTGTTTTGAAAACTGCGTAGCCAAGGTTAAAAGTGAATATAATTCACATTAAATTATTTCGGGTTATACAACAATGAATTATATCTTAGACGAGAAGTGTGTTTTGGTTGTCGTAAACACTAAGATAAGCACGCATTTGCGGCGTGTCAAAGTTGGAATTATGTAAACAATGTGTCAGGATGTGACGTAATCACTGATATTAGACGCAGAAACTATAAGTAGTAGGCAGTCGGTCGAGAGGATTTGAAGTAAGACCGAGAAAGACCAGAGAAAGGCACGGAAAATTTCAAGCCGAATCGAAGCGCATAAATTAATCGTAATCTTTTGCTGGTGTTTAGTCTGTATTGTGCCATGGAGATTCAGATCTGCCTACAAATGTTGGTTGTTATTCCCTCTCTTCGAAATGTTATTTCATCCGTAAACAAGACTGAAGAAACAAACAACAGGCCAGAATCTTGTGAAATCTTCATCTTCTTCATGTGCCGTGTCTTTTCAGAACGTAGGCGATCATAGACTTCCACTTCGCTCTGTCGCTCTCAATAATTTTCTCATGGTATCTCTTCTAAACCCCGCTCTTCCCATACCTAACAAGTACATCTTGCGCTGCTTTCCCCTGTGTCTCCTCCCCTTTATCCGACCTGTGAGTATTAAGTTCTCTGGGCCCTCCTTTCTCATAGGAACCTTAACTGTCTCTTCATTATATTCAGTATAAATTTTCTTCTCGTCTGCCTCCTATCCAACACCTCATAGTTGCACATGTTCTCTGTCCATAATATCCTCAGCACCCTTCTGTAAAACAACATTTCTGCTGCCTCAATCCTCTCCTTCATCCTTGATAAGATCGTCCAGCATTCACTTCCATACAGAAGTACAGATATCACATAGCAATCCAGCATCCTTTTCTTTGTTTCTAATGAGATTTTCCTGTCTTTCAGTAGTCTGGTTAGCTTCTGAAATGCGTCTATGTCCATGTCACTGCGTCTTCGGATCTCCATGTCGCACTTTCCATCCTCTGTGTCAGAGAATTAAAAAAAAAAAATTTACTATTTTTGAAATAATACAAGATCCAGGAGCCTCTCAAGTTAGTGGGTTTCTGAATAAGTGTGCTAAATAGGCATATGATGAAGGGACAACAAATGTCGATTATGGAGACATTTAAAATAGATAACGTTTGACTGAACACATGAAGACGTCAAGATTGTGGTGATCGGGAAAGCATCTTTTCAGGAGTTTGTTCCACAAAGCAACGGCCCCTGGGAAGATGTCCGAATTGAACTTCCTCATTAATAGATAATGAACAAGCTTAGATAGATAGATAGATAGATAGATAGATAGATAGATAGATAGATAGATAGATAATGAGCAAACTAAGATAGATAGATAGATAGATAGATAGATAGATAGATAGATAGATAGATAGATAATGAGCAAAGTAAGATAGATAGATAGATAGATAGATAGATAGATAGATAGATAGATAGATAATGCAAAGCAAGATAGATAGATAGATAGATAGATAGATAGATAGATAGATAGATAGATAGATAGATAATAGCAAAGCAAGATAAGATAGATAGATAGATAGATAGATAGATAGATAGATAGATAGATAGATAGATAGATAGATAATGAGCAAAGCAAGATAGATAGATAGATAGATAGATAGATAGATAGATAGATAGATAGATAATGAGCAAAGTAAGATAGATAGATAGATAGATAGATAGATAGATAGATAGATAGATAGACAAAGAAGATAGATAGATAGATAGATAGATAGATAGATAGATAGATAGATAGATAGATAGATAATGAGCAAAGCAAGATAGATAGATAGATAGATAGATAGATAGATAGATAGATAGATAGATAGATAGATAGATAGATAGATAGATAATTTTCTAAGCGCCGCTTAAATCTGGCACAAGTTGCACACGTATTTAGTTTATGGTATCCTCAGCATCCTTCTGTAGAACCACGTTTCTGCTGCCTCAAGCCTCTCTTTCATCTTTGATGAGATCGCCCAGCATTCACTTTCATACAACAGGACAGATATCACATAGAAATCCAACACTCCTTTCTTTTCTTCTAATGAGATTTTCCTGTATTTCAGTACTCTGGTTAGCTTCTGAAATGCGTCTTTGGCCATGCCAATGAATCTTTGGATCTTCATGTCGTATTTCCCATCACTTTCCAGGTATTTGAATTCTTTTACTTGTTTTATTTTAGATTCTCCGACTTGCAGTTGGCATATTGGTCTCCTCTTTTTGCTGGTGACCATGCATTCAGTTTTCTTTATGTGGTTGTTCAGTCCTTTATTTTCATTTTCTTTTGCTAACTTCTGTAGAAGGTCCTGCATTTTCCTTTCCGTGTCTGCTATCAGCACTGTGTCATCTGCGTATCTAATATTGTTGAGATTGTAGCCACCAATGACAAATCCTTCTGAAGCATTTATTTCTCTCATAATTGCTTCACTGTACAGGTTTTTCTGTCTTCTCACATCCATGAATATCAAGCGTTTTGTTTCTTATAATCAAATGAAAACCATTTTCACAGCCATGATCTAACATTGCCTGATGACGAGGTAAAAATCTCGAAACAGAAATTTCCGTGTCGTAATGTAAACTATATCAATCTAAACTTATTTATAAACGGAACTTTGTCTATCTGTGTGCGTGTGTGTCCGTTACCTATAGACTACGAAACAGCTGAACCAATTTTCTTGAAAATTTGCACAGTTGTACTATAAACGTCTGCGAGTGTTCTTAGCTAGGTTTTGTGTCGAGGTACCCCCGATAAATATCGAAAATCGATAATCGAAAAATCGGGTTATAGAAGAAGTGGTCCGATTTTAATCAGATTTGATACACTCATAGACAAAGACATAAGAAACGATATTCACAAGTTTCAAGGTTGCAGTTCTTACAATCGTGCAAAAATCGATAATATATATAAAAGGCAAGATATTTGTGTGTGTGTCTGTTTATCTGCCTGTATGTCTGTATTTTTTCAGCCCTTTTATTTTAGTTTTTGCTTCGGGTTTGGCTCTAAGTAGGTATAATTGTAGTTCTTAGTCTCAGCCATAATTCCATTTACTCAAAGGACTTATTTAGCCTTCAAAATTCAGTTTACAACGAAAAGAACTTATTTGATATCTATACCAGGAAATCAAAATTTGACTTACATCCATTCATTTTTCTTTCAGTCTACGGTTTCGCTTTAACTAGAAACAACTATTGCTTTTTAGTCTTTCGTGCCAACGTCCAAAGAGTCTGAGCTCCAGGACCATGGATTAGTTTTAAAGCTTTCATTACACCCGATATATTATCTCTATTTTCGTTATCTCTATTTTCTTTTTATTTATTTTTTGTTCTTTCATTCACGTCCAAAGAGTCTGAGCTCCAGGACCATGGATTTTTTTTTAATCATATCACCCCAAGCAAGGCGGTAACACCACTGATGTGCAGGGGGCTACATAAGAGTGAGAAGATTAGAAAAGAGAAAACCGGAAACCGCATCCTAAACAGGGAACAAGGGATGAGCCTCTTCACCTGTTCAATAGGTGTGGGTGGAGTGTGAACCAGGCGATAGTTTAGTCTATCTACTCCAATTGATTAGTTTTAAAGCTTTCATTACACCCGAGCAACGCCGGGCTATACTGCTAGTTCTAAATAAAATACAAATTTAATTATGTATTACGGAAATTAACGAAGATTAACGAAACTGGTTATAAACAACCGACAATTTGAAATGATTTGTTTGAACATTATTTTTGATCGATACTCGTATTTAAGTCGATATTCTGTTTATAATCAAACAGTATTATATATTTATTTCTACCGGTCTGATTATTTACGATAAATTTTTGTTACGAAAATGTGTATCATACGGCAGGATTCGAAACTACGACCCCTATCCACATCGGGGAAGCCACCAAATGATCTGTCGCGTCTTAGACCTCTCGACTACAAATGTTGTGTTATAGGCTTAATTTGAGTTCGTTTAGACTGATCGTCATTGTAGGCTTCCGTGTTGAGTCTGAGGCCCTGGGAAAGATGAATGGAAACATAACAGCGCCATTACTAGTGATCACTTCAAATACCAATGACGTTGACTTGATATGTTATCCGACTCTTTTCGAATCCTGTGCACTGTGTTTGCAGTGATAGCTGGGACTTCTGTATAGTCAATATCAGTCAGTTATCTTTTATCTTACCCTTAAATAGGATTTTGTAAATAGCACAATACAGTTGTTTATTTTCCGGTTTCTGTACTCTCCCTGAAATGTTTGTGCTGGCTAAATGTTAATAAAGACGTGCGTTGTGGTACATAGATATCGACTCGGAACGACAAATCTGGGTGCCGATTTCGAATTCCTTGGCGGGTTCTCCCTTATTTGTCCATCATTTATGAGTGCATCGTAAATAATATAACTAAAATGTGCTGGAGCTTCATTATGCATGACGCACATGCGTCTTCGTATTATCAAGGGTACATCCTCTAGCAGGTCTGGAAATGTGTCTAAAATAAAGGCTCTGTAGACAGCTCTATTTGTCTTGCACTCCTTGCATTCCCTTACACACAAATACCCTTGGGAAATGTATTAATACGCCTCTTCCCTCCAGTTATGGGTTAAATAATAGGACGGTTTGGGTTCTATAGTTTTGCCTGGCAACCGGTCTACCGCAGAAAGCAATGGCAACCTACTACGGGATAATCTTTTGCCCAGTTAGTCATGTCTCTTTCGAGACATGATCGCCTAAGCGTCTATCACGTATGGCACTTAACAGACTGAATAGTTAGAAGCTTAATTTAAGCTTCTACTGGTCAAAATGTCGGGGGTCGGTTTTCTATTAGCATGAAGTAGTAAACTGATTCCCCACTAATTAATACTTATTAATATAATAACATATTCCACCTCTTTTCTCCTACAGCTATGGGTTGGATAACAGGACAGCTTTAGTTCTATAGCCTTGGCTGGCAACCAGTCTCCCCTAGAAAGTAATGGCAACCTACTGCAGGATAATCTTCTACCCAGTCAGTCATGTTTCTTTCGAGACATGATCGCCCAAAGCGTGTATCACGTATGGCACTTAACTGAATATAATAAATGAAAACAATCAAAGTTTCTAATGGGCATAAGGTGGGGGATTGTTTTTCTATTGTCATAAAGTAGTAAACTGATCCCCCACTAATTACTACTTATTAATAGAATAATATAATCCACTTCTTCTTTCTACAGCTATGGATTGAATAACAAGACAGTTTTAGTTCTATAGCCTTGGATGGCAACCAGTCTCCCGTAGAATGTAATGGCAACCTACTGCAGGATAATCTTCTGCCCAGTCAGTCATGTCTCTTTCGAGACATGATTGCCCAAAGCGTGTATCACGTATAGCACTTAACTGACTGAAATGCTGATAAAAACAAATGAATGAAAAAGTTTTCATGAAGGAAAAGTTAAAATGATGAATGGAAGATTTTGTTGAAAGAATAAAAACAAACTTGTTTTAATTTTATACAGCTAATGTTCATTCATTTATTTATTCCTTCATTTATCTTGTCGAACTTTACTCTTTTTATTCAAAACGTTTTCGCTCATACTTTATTTCTTCAATTTAAATTGTTTCAAAATGAAGAATACTACAAGCACATTTCCAGACAGATAAAAGTACACGTCCAATCTACTAGCAAACAATAATGGCGGGAGAAATTTGAGAGAGGGCGGAAGTTGAGGGGAGGGCTGGAGGAAGTCACAATATAAAAAAATAATGAGAGGAATATAAAAAATACAGAAAAATAAATGAATTGTAGTCACATGTTTAATAGGCAATTTTGTGGCGGGAAATTGGACATCGAGTTTGCTTCGGTTTACAAGTTTCGATTTAAGCCTTAATGGAAAATAAATTACAAATGGCTTATTAATATCGCCTAAGAATCAGAAACTCCATCGTCTTGGCAAGGAGGAAAAAAAGAAAAAAAAATGTCCCGTACAATTTAAGAAAAAATATCTCGAATGTTTTCCTGATTCGAATGTTTTTTTGTTTTTTGTTTTTATTCCCCATATAGGCACTGATTAACCATTGGTTAATTTTCTTATTCTCTTTTCTTATTTTATCTATTTCAGTATTTTTTTTATTTATTCGTCTGAAATCATTCCTCTATTCATTCATTCCTTTTTTTCTTTCGTGCTTTCTTTCATAGTTTCTTTTTTGTTCTTTGTTTTCAAAGTATTGAAGGATTTATGTATTCTTTTTCTTTCATTCTATTGTTTAATCCGTTATTTTTTTTTTATTCATTCATCTCGTATTTCCATCATTTCTTTTTCCTTCCTTCTTATTTTTTCTTTTTTTTATACTTTCTTTCGGCGTTTTCTCTTTTCATAATATTAACGAATTATGGTCTCTTCTATTTTCCTTCAGTTCTGTATTTCCTTTTTATTTATTTATTAGTCTAAATTCATTTCTCTGGTCATTCCTTCCTTCACTCCTAATTTCTTTCCTTCACGATTTCTTTCATACATTCTTTTTTTGTTCTCACTCTTCATAATATTGAAGATTTTTTCTTCTTTCATTTTTTCCTTATTTAGTTATTTTTTATTTCATACTCTAAACTCATTTCTTCATTTTTTCTTCATTCCTTTTTCTTCTTTCCTTCTTCATTCCATTTTTTCTTCTTCATTTCTTTCATACTATTTCTGTGTTCTCTCTTTTTATAATATTGACGAATTTGAGGATTTTACTTTTTCATTTTTTCTTTGTTTCGTTTTATTCTATTAATAAGTCTAAATTTATTCCTTTAGATTTCTTTCTTTTCGTTTTTCCTTCTTCCCTCACTCCCTTTTTGCTTGCTTTCATACTTTTTTCATTCATTTCTCTTTTCATAACATTGACGAATTTATAGTTTCTTGTTTCATTTCTTTCTCTATTTTCTTTTTATTTATTTATTAGTCTAAATTCATTCCTTCAGATTTTTCTTCTTTCTGGGTTTTTCTTCTTTCCTAAATTTCTTTATGCTTTTCTCTATTTTCTTTTTTTTTTCTGTTTATTTGTCCAAATTCATTCCTTAAGATTTTCTTTGTTTACCTTTATTCTTCCTTCCTAACTTTCTTTTTGCTGGCTTTCATACTTTCTTTCATTCATCTGACTTTTCATAACATTGACGAATTTATTCTTTGTTCTTTCATTCATTTTTTTTTTTATTTCGTTAGAATTCATTCCTCTAGTCTTCCACTCCTTACATCTTTCTATTCTGCCTTTTTGTTTTCTTTCTGTTATGGTGCCCTATCTATAGGAATGAACTCTTCCACCATCAATAAATACTAACCTGCGTGACTTCTGAGGACGCAGCAGTGAGCACAGTCGTGTGACAGTCTAGAGGAAGTCAAGACGCAGCGTAACTATACCGTTCGAACTTACACTTCTATTTTGCTGATTACTAACACTTACTACTGTATATATTGTTCTGTTATTCTAATACACTTGTTGAACCTACCTTCTTGTTTCAGGCCAGAACAACTCGGCGACGAAGTTTCGCCACAACACTTTCATACATTCTTTATTTCTTCTCTCTTTTCATAATAAGGAATTTATTGATTCTTTCATTCTTTTCATTATTTCGTTATTTTTTATTTCTTCTTCTTCTTCTTCTTCTTCTTCTTCTTCTTCTTTGTACCTTGTCCCTTCAGGACGTAAGCGATCATGGCCTTCCACATCTCCCTATCCCCGGTGGCTCTTAGCACACTTTCTCCTGTAACGTCTCTCAGCCCTCGTTCTATCATCCACCTGCTCAGGCCTTTTAAATATGTTAACCGCTGCTTTCCTCTGTCTCTTTTTCCCTCTATCTGGCCTGTTAGTATCAGATTCTCCAAGCCCTCCTTCCTCATTGCATGTCCCAGGAACTTTAGTTGTCTCTTCCTGATGCCCAATATTAATTTCCTTTCGTTTCCATCATTTCCAAAACCTTGTCATTGCTCACATGCTCGGTCCACGATATTCGCAGCATCCTTCTGTAGAACCACATTTCAGATGCTTGAGGTTTTCCGTTTATCTTTGATGATATTGTCCAACATTCGCTGCCATATTGAAGAAAGTCTAAGTTCATTCAAGAAATCTTTCCTTCTATAGTTTCATCTTTCTTTCTTGCTTTCTTTCATATTTTCTCTGTTCTCCTTTTCATGATATTGACGTTTTTATGTTTTCCTTTTAATTCTTTTCTCACTTATCTTATGTTTTATTTATTAGTATAACATCATTCCTCCAGTATTTCCTTGAATCATTCCTTCCTTTCCACCTTCTTTCTTTAATTCTGGTTTTCTTTCATACATTCTTTCTTTGTTCTCTCTTTCATAATATTAACGAATTATGGCTTCTTCTATTTTCATTCTTTTCTCTATTTTCTTTTTATTTATTCATTAGCCTGAATTCATTTCTCTCGCCATTCCATCCTTCACTCTTAATTTCTTTCCTTCTTGATTTCTTTCATACATTCTTTTTTTTTTGTTCTCACTTTTTATAATATTAACGAATTATGGCTTCTTCTATTTTCATTCTTTTCTCTATTTTCTTTTTATCTATTCATTAGCCTGAATTCATTTCTCTCGCCATTCCATCCTTCACTCTTAATTTCTTTCCTTCTTGATTTCTTTCATACATTCTTCTTTTTTTTTTGTTCTCACTTTTTATAATATTGAAGATTATTTCTCCACTCATTCTTTTCTTTATTAATTATTTTTTATTACATAGTCTAAATTCATTCCTCAAGAATTTCCTTCTTTCTGTTTTTTCCTTCCTAACTTTCTTTTTGCATGCTTTCATACTTTTTTCTTTTTCATAACGTTGACGAATTTATTGTTTGTTCTTTCATTCTTTTCTTCTATTTCGTTATTATTAATTAATTAATCAGAATTCATTCCTTTAATTCATTCCTCTTTACATCTTTCTGTCATTTCTTCTTGCTTTCTTTCATACATTCTTTTTTTTCTCTCCCTCTCTCTCTTTTCATAATATTAAAAAAATTATTGAAACTTCTTCTTTTATTCTTTTCCCTACTTCGTTATTTGCTTTGTTTTTATGGCATATCAACACCTCGGCGGGTCATTTATTGCCAACTAAATTTTATTTATTTATTGCTGGTAATACCTTTTTCTTTCAACAATTTATTATTTTTTTTATATATAAGTTTTGTGTTTAGTAATACTTTTTCTTTTCGAGAATCAAAATTAATTGGGATTGTTTTTAAGGGCAGGGTCTCCAAGTCCTACCTGTTATTTAACCCATAACTGGATGGAAGGGGCGGATTAATACCTTTCCCAAGGGTACCAATAGTTTATTTGAATGCAGGATATTCAACTGGAATTTGAACTCGGCTCACCGATTTCTCTTTCCGAGCCGATATCCACTGCACCACAACGCACATCCGTCACGAAATGCTTACAGCACCTGGTATTCCCAAGCGGTCACCTATCAACGTTGCTTAACTTCGGTGATCGAGCGAGAACCGGTGTATGGTGATATGGCTGTAATCCCCGTTATTTTGTATTTCGTAGTCTAAATTCATTCAAGAAGTCTTTCCTTCTAAACTTTCATCTTTCTTTCTTTCTTTCTTTCTTTCTTATCCCTTTCGTGATATTGATGCTTTTATGTTTTTCATTCATACTCTTCTCACTTATCTTATGTTTTATTTATTAGTATAACATCATTCCTCCAATCCTTCCTTAAATTATTCCTTATCGCCCGGTTCACACTCCACCCACGTCTATAGAACAGGTGAAGAGGCTCATCCCTTGTTTCCTGTTTAGGATGCGGTTTCCGGTTTTCTCTTTTCCAATCTTCTCACTTTTTTTTTCTCAATTGGAGTAGATAGATCTAGCTATCGCCTGGTTCACACTCCACCCTCATCTATTGAACAGGTTAAGAGGCTTGTCCCTTGTTCCCTGTTTAGGATGTGGTTTCCGGCTTTCTCTTCTCCGATCTTTTCACTATTACGTAGCCCCCTGCACATCAGTGGCATTACCGGCTTGCTCGGGATGATACGATTAAAAAAAAAAAATTCCTTCTTTCATTCTGATTTTCTTTCCTACAGTCTTTCTTTGTTCTATCTTTTCATAATATTGGCGATTTTATAGTTTTTTATACTCCATCAGCTTCTTTTCTCGCACTTCCCGCCTGTGGAATTCCCTTCCGTATACTTACTTCCCTGACAGCTACAACTTCCAAGAATTTAAATGCAAAGTCAATTGTCATCTCCTTTCACCTTGACTCACATCCTTTCCCTGACAACCCTTGTATCATGTTCTTCTCACTTTCTACTCTACTCTCATGCAGCTCTCTTCACACACTCTTCTGTTACCCATTCTCTGACACCCGCTGTAACTTGTTCCTCTTTTTCATCACTTACCTCTTATGTAAACCCTGCGCACCAGTGGCAGGACTTGGGGTGAAAGGATTATTTAAAAAATACACTCACTATTTTAAAACAATTTAATGATTAAATCAAGAAAAAGTTATTTTAAGAAAATCCAATATTTTTTCGAATATCTTTAAGTTTTTTATAAACGCAAGAATCCAGTTTCCAGTTCACCCTGCGTTTGCGAAAAATATAAACAAATCACAATACCAATGCCTTGAAAAAGTTAGAATTTGGATCCAGAAATAAATACTTACACATGGCCAGTTGTATGTTGCATGTTTGAGAGTAAGAAATCATTCTTTTCACTATTTCATTATTTTTAATTTATTAATCTAAAATTCGCTCTTCTTCCTTCCTTATATCTGTTTCATGTTTTCTTTTTTTCATCTCTCTTTTTATATTGACGAATTTATCCTTCAGTCAGTTAGTTAAGTGCCATACGTGAAACACGCTTGGGCGATCATGTCTCGAAAGAAACATGGCTGACTGGGCAGAAGATTATCCTGCAGTAGATTGCTATTGCTTTCTGCGGTAGACTGGTTACCAGCCAAGGCTATAGAACCCAATCTGTCCTGTTATTTAACCCATAACTGGAAGGAAGAGACGGATTAATACCTTTCCAAAGGGTATTTGCGCGTCAGTGAATGCAATGAATTCAACTGGAATTCGAAATCGGCTCCCCGATTTCTCGTTCCGAGCCGATATCCACTGCACCACAACGCACATCCTTACTTTTCTTTAATTATTTTCATTATTTCGTCATTTTGTTTTATTTCGTTTGATTTTATCTTTTTCTGATTTTCTCTTTCTATTGTTGTCTTTTTCTTACCGGTTGGTTTTTCTTTCATTATTTTTTCAATTTCGTTATTTTCCATCCTTCTTTATTTTTCTTTTATTCCGGCATTGCGTCTTTCTTTCTCGCTTTTTTTTTTTTAATCATCTCACCCCAAGCAAGGCATTCCACCGCCACTATTGCGCATGGGGCTGCATAGGGGAAGGTAAAGAGAAAGAGTGGTTAGACATAGGGAATGTCAGGAGGAAGGTGACAGATGAGTAAGGATAGCGAGCATGAGGGTTGGGCAGATGGGAAGAGTGTTTGATAGAACGGGAGCAGGTTAGTGTGTTAGGAGGTGTCTATTGACCTTACATTTAAACTCCTGGAGATTGTAGCCGTCGGGGAAGCAATCGTGTGGAAGGGAATTCCACAGTCGGGAAGTGCGAGGAAAGAAACTGTTGGAGTAGAAGTTGTGGTTGCATTTTATCGGTTTCACTGTAAAAGGGTGGGATCTAGTTGCTAATCTAGTATCTCGTGCAAATTCGTATTTAGGGGGCACTAGTGATCTAAGTTCATCGGAGCAGAAGCCGTGAAAGTATTTATAGAAAAATGCTGCCAGTAGAGATACTTTCTTCCTATTTTCTCTCGTTGTTCTCTTCTTTTTTTTCTCTTCATATGTGTGAATTTGCGTTTACTTTCATTATTTTCACTATTTCGTTATTTTATATTTATTAGCCGAAAATCGTTCGAATCCTGATGAATAGAGCGAGCAGCAGAATCAGGCCAGAGATAGAACAAGAACAGTGCGGGTTCGTCAAAGACACTGGAACAAGGAACGCCATATTTATGATTAGGATGCTCTCCGAAATAGCAATACAAATGAAGAAGGACTTGTACCTATGTTTTATTGATTATGCAAAGGCATTCGATAAAATAAGCCAAAAAGAATTGTTGGAGATCCTCAACAACCTCGACATATTTGGGAAATACAAAAGACTATTTAATAATCTCTACTGGCAGCAAACTGCTTGCATACAGACAGGTAACGAATTCAACAGATATACAAAGATAGAAAAGGAAGTAATACAAGGATGTGTCTTTTCACCGGATCTGTTCAACTTGTACAGCGAGACTATTTTGAGGATCCTAGATGTTATGCCAGAATTTGTAATCGGAGACCACAATTTGAACGTGCACAGATGATACAGAGCTGATTGCAGGCACGGAAAAAACTACAAGATCTCCTACAGAAGATAGCTGAAGAGAGTGACAAAAAAGGACTACAAATAAACTGCAAGAAAACCCAGTACATGGTCATCAGCAAAAAGAGCAGCCCAAACGGCCAAATACAGGTGGGGGGATACTAAAATCAAGCAGGTACAAAAATGTAAATATCTGGGAAGTGTTCTAACAGAAGGCGGAAAGTGCGACACAAAGATCCGAAGGCGAATTTGCATGGAGAAGGACGCGTTCCAGAAACTAAGTAGAGTATTAAGAGACAGGAAAAATTCGCTAGAAACAAAGAAAAGAGTCGTGGATTGCTATGTTGTTTTTCAATATGTCAGTGAATGCTGGAGAATATCATCAAAGATGAAGAAAAAAAATTTAAGCAACTGAAAAGTGGTTCTCCAGAAGGATGCTGCGAGTATCATGTATTGAGCATGTGAGCAATGATGAGGTTTTGGAAAGATGGAAACGAAAAGGATATTAATACTGAGCATCATGAAAAGACAGCTAAAGTTCCTGGGAGATGCAATGTGGAAGGAAGGCTTGGAGAACCTGATACTAACACGCCAGATAGAGGAACAAAGAGACAGAGGAAAGCAACGGATAACATATTTGAAGGGCCTGAGCAGGTGAATGACCGAACGGGGGTTGCGTGGTGTAACAGCAGAAAGCGTGCTAAGAGGCACCAGGGATAGGGAGACGTGGAAAGCCATGATCACCTACGTCCTGAAATGACAAGACACATAGAAGAAGAATATATATGCTAACGGTTTATAAGAAATTATAATGTGGCTATAAAATGGGGAATCAATTCTATATTATAATCAATATTTAAAAAGATCCCTCATTTTGTGGCCATGCTAGTTTCTATACATTTATATTCTAGATTTATGGGCTTGAGCTAGGGGGTTGCATGGTGTAACAGGAGAAGGCGTGCTAAGAGCCACCAGGGATAGGGAGACATAAAAAGCCATGATCGCCTACGTCCTGAAAGGACAAGACACAAAGAAGAAGAAGAAGAAGAAGTATAAACGCCAGAAGATAAAATAATTTTGCCCAATCAAAAAACTTGACACAAAGTAACTTTTGATGTTAACCGCAAACAAAGTCCACGCCAAAATTTCGAGCCTGGTCAAAAGTATATATGCCTGATACCTCTGGGCTAGTAAGTCAAGGACGGTAGATGTGACCAGAACAAAAGAACGCTACCGCGTATAAACCAGCCATACGTGACACGTGAAGAAGTTCAGGGGTTGGGGGTCATTTCTATCCTGTTCCGAAATGAAAAATACAGTAGAGTTAAACTGACCTAATTTCTGATATTACTACTCCTCCTATCGTGGTCAGACTTTAAACGACCAAAGCGGACATTTCTCAGACTGCTTCTAATATCCGCATTTTTAACAAACTTTTGGCCACACCAAATCCAAAGAGACTCACTCATCACTCTAAAGAAAAATAAATAAAAAAATGTTACATTTATTTTTATAAACTTGAGTTAGTTACGACACAATAATTATACCGCCACCTATCTACAAACTTTCACACACACATACATACACATGCATACATACATACACACATACGTGTGCAACACACATACAATTAGAATTTTAAACGCCTTCTTTGTTATATGCATACTGCATATTTTCTTTTATTAAAATATAAAATATCGCTTTATTGAAATTAATTCCATACACCCGTTATTTATTCGTCTTTTTTGTTACTGTTCATCTTGTACAAAACCCAAGGTTCACTCAAGGTAGGTAGTTACAGAGTAAAAGGTACAACGTATGCAGATATGTCCAGAAAATTACCATTAACTAATTACTTGTAGTGATCGGGGAAGCATTCTCTTGCAAGTCGGTTCTACAAGACAGTGCTTCGTAGGAAGAAACATCTCATGCTGAATAGGCATCTCACCAAATGGAATGGTTCGCTACAATGTGTGGGTCTTAGCCGTGAAGGTTAGGACTGGTGGCACCAAGGAGTTTAATTCATCTGAACACTCCCCATGTAAATAGCGATAGAGCAGCGAGTGGCATGTGTTAAAAGTGGGTGAAGGGTGGAAAATGATTTGTCACCCACAAGGACGCGGAAATGATTTTGGATTATATCATATTGGAAAGTGGAGGCTGCGCAGCTGCGGCCCATATATGGCATCAGTATTCCATTTCCGGTCTGACCTAGTTATTGTAGGATATGCGTTGTGGTACAATAGATATCAGCTCGGAATGAAGTCAAATTCGTTGCATTTCCTTATTCTTGATTTTGTCCTATGGACAGAAAACAGCGGCCACTTTGTTTTGTGGGTCGTTTGGGTCCAACTAATATAAAGATTTCTGTTTGCATTTATTGGAATTTATGTTATTCCCCTCCCCACATATCATTTTCATGATTTATTTTTAAATATATTTTTGTACTTATTGTTCACAATAAAATTTTTATGCTCATTTGTTTTTTTTGTTTCTTTTTTTTTTGTTTTTTGTGTTTTTGTTTTTTTTATGTCACTGGTACGTTTGAGGTATTTTGGTATATGAAGGATAGAATGTTGATGGACAAGTTCTTGTGTTGGATGAGAAAATTGTAAAGTATGTTTGGGTCATGAGTAGGATTAGCTAGGTATAGGATATGTATTGAAGCTGGACGGCGTTGAGGTTCTGCAACATCCAGCCTACAGTCCTGACTTTGCTCCATCAGATTACGGCCTTTTCCGCTCAATGCAACACTATCTGAAGGGCCGCCGATTCGACTCGTTTGATGAAGTAGAGGAAGCGTGTCAAGAATTCTTTGATTCGAAGCCGGCTGAATGGTACTTTGACCAGATCCGAAAGCTTGCAGATCGATGGCAGAAAGTCTTGGAAAATGATGGTCTTTATTTTGAGCAATGACTTTTGTTGTTTTTGCGAGTAAAAATTTTTGTTGTTTTTGCAAGTAAAATTTTTTGTTGTTTTTGCTAGTAAAATTTCAATTTTTTGCAAGTGTTTTCTGGTGACCTTAGATGACTTGGCGAGTAAAATTTCAATTTTTTGCAAGTGTTTACGAACTTTTGGGACAACCTAATATAAATAGCAGGAGAGGGAAAATTGAAAAAAAAGAAGAATGTGCTAATTTTAAAAAATTATCAAAAAATTTAAAAAAAAAAACATATTACATATATATCAACTAAAGCAAAATGCATGTCTTACAACTATCATAAATACAAACTTCCAATCGAATACTACCTCTATAAAACTTTCCCAATTATACATCTTCAGCATAATATAACCACAAAATCAAGTTACCATAAAACCAAATTTACATTTAACTCAATATAACCTAGTGTCCAAAAATCTAGTTTGAAAAATATAATACTGTCCTTATATAACCCTTTTGAGGTTGATAGGCGATTAAACAAAACAAACAAAAATATCCGCTTTCAGTCAGGATTTGACCCTAGGTCCCTCTGAGCAGGGAAGAAGCCGTCGTTAGATTCAATATAACTTAACCGACTCTTCCATGTGTTAAACTTAACGAGTAAGCAAAGTCTAAAACGTGCTTTGAAATGAAATCCTTCTCGTATTAAATTCCTCGAAATTTCCATATTTGTTCAGCTAGGTATAGGATAGGTATTGAAGACCAACCTGAGTTTTTTTACGCCCTCCCCCAAACCGGCATTGTGCCACAATTGTATTATATACAATAAATAATGTGAAGAGAGATAGGAACATGTATTTACAACCCTGTTTCTTTTTGTCTGCGAACTAGACGCTAGTTGGAAACATCCTTGCGAAGGAAACAAACAAAAAATAAAAACAGAAATTGGTAGAATAACGTGAATATTTTAAAAATAAAACAATAAAATATTATATTAGGTTGTCCCAAAAGTTCGTAAACACTTGCGAAATAGGTCTATCTGGTCCAGTCCAATCGAGACAAGTGATAGGTTCAGAAAGGGCAAGAGTAATTTTTTGAAGATAGGGGATTTTGATTTAACATTTTTTATCACTTTAAGACACTTCGAATTTAACGACGGTTTTCCTCTGCTTAGAGGGACG
>JBBBDQ010002125.1:2320000-2567500 GCA_037127315.1 Ascarosepion bandense | reverse complement strand
TCCTTCTCTTTTTCTCCCCTTCTCATTATTCTTCTTTTTCTACATCTTCTTTACCCTCTTCGCTTTCTTCTCTAACTTCTTCTTCCATTCTTCTTATAGTTCTTCTCTTTTTCTTTCTTCTGTTCATCTTTTTTCTTCCTTTTCTTTTTTCCTTTTCTTCTTCCTCTTTTTCTTTTTCTTCTTTTTCTTCTTCTCGTGCGTACTTTTTTGTCTAAAACTGATCTTATGAATGAAGCTGTTTTCATTCGCTTCTTTTATAATCATTTCACTCCAAGAAATGTCGTAAAGCCACTAAGGCGAAAGGTGTTACTGTGTGTTAGAGTATATGAGAAAAACACAAATAAGGAGAAAGAACAATAATTGAACGCGAATTATGAAAAGAGAAATTAAACAACTGACGTCGCATTTAAATTTTTGGAATATCAAAGTTAACTGAAAAGCAAGAAGCCGGAAAAGAGAACCGCATGCGAGAAGTGCTAGAGAAGAAACGGTTAGCATAGAACCTACGGTTACATCTAGATCTTTCAACTATAAAATAATGTCACCATGGCGCTAATCTAACACTGCGACTACGTTTAAATTCATAAAGTCTAGGTAACACAGAGGAGATTTCGGCAGAATAATTAACATAAAAGTATTTATAGAAAATGCTCTTGCTACATTACGGTGGTAGGAAAAATGACTGGGGCCAAAATGCCAGAAACATTGCAGATTATTCTATGATTTTTATCATGAATGTCTAAATATTAAATGGGAACACTAAACAAAATTTAATATTCAAAGCAAGGGTGAATTTAAAGTATTTACATTATTCGGATTATTGTCCTCGTCTTTGTTCCCATTTCTACAACGTTTCGGCCGTTGTACACTCCGGCTTTCTTCAGGTGATAGAAATTTCGAACCGAGCTCTTTTTATTGGTTTATATTTTTGAGAGGAAGTAGTATTTACAGTATTTACATTATTCGGACTATTGTTCTGATCTTGGTTGCCATTTGTCCGACGTTTCGGGCCCTTGTACGCTGCGGCCTTCTTCAGGTGCTAGAACTTTCGAACCGAACTCTTTATTGCAATGACTGGGGTATATCATTCTCATTTCATTCCTTGCGTAAAGCTTCTTTTGGTAACCCTCTAAGTCACAGGAACTCACCAACGTCTATGTTCTTAAGGACACAGTGGATATAGGCGTTGGTTAGTTCCAGTGACTGACACTATATATATATATATATATATATATATATATATATATCACCTTGTAGAATGCAATTATGTAATGATTCTGGCTCTTATGACACGGCCATAGTATTTCAACTTTCTCTTGCCGTGTCGAATCACCATGATTCATATTCCAGTGGTAAGGACAAATTCCCATTCCGTCATTTCCCACTAAGAACTCCACTTTGTGGAACATACTCCCGTATGGATACTTTCCCCGATCGTTATCTATTCCATTTATCCACATAATCTTCACTTGTTACTATTACTCCTTTATTCACCTTCCGTCCAATTTTGAAAATCAAACAAATCATCATAAAACAGTGGATGTAAAGACACTTAGAAAAATTATTTATTCAGCTGAACAGTTAAATAATAAATAGCGAATTGCTTCAGTCTGGGTCGAAGCGGTGATCTCTTGACTTATACAAACGTTGGATATATATAATGCATTCGGATTTTATAAATACTAACCAATATTTGAAGAATATTATCAGTAAATTTTATGCAATTTTTAAAATCAGATGAATCCTTTTAAAACAGTGGATGTAAAGATACTTAGAAAATTTTCATATTCAGCCTAACAGACATAATAAATAATAAATAACAAATTGCTTCAGTCCGGATCGGAACGGTGATCCCTTGATTTATACGAACGTCTGATATATAACAATGCATTCGGATTTTATAAATACGGACCAATATTTAACGAATATTATCAGTAAATTCTCTGCAATTTTGAAAATCAGACGAATCATATAATATAGTGGATGCAAAGACACTTAAATGAATGAGATATTAAGCTCTACAGAAAAATAACTACAAAAAATGATAAATGCTACTGGGTTCGAACAGTGAAACCTCTACATTAAGTGGTTTTGAGCCTTGTCTTGGGTTAACTTTAGTAAAAGTAAAAATTGCTTAAATTATTAACATTGTTTTAAAAATTAAAAATCTAATCCTCTTTGTTTTTTCTTAAATTGAACTAATGTTGTTATTATAGCAATATTTCGGATGTTGTTTCCTACAGCATTCTTCAAATGTATGCCAATAAGTTGAAACGATGAACTCTACGTTGAGTGTCTCTTGAGCCTTGCCTTAGGTTAACTTTAGTAAAAAAAAAAGTCACGTTGACCACTTGGATAATTTGCATAATGCACTCATCTTTCCACTTGCATCGCGTTTCATCCCACATCCCCTTACACCCTCCTCCGCAAATGTTGCTTTTATAGGTATTGATGACATAAACAGCCTGAAAGACGAGGTAATTAGAAAAACAGGTACATGAGCAGTAACTTTTAGATCAAAGCGTGTACCATTTCATGAAATAAAAATGTAGTTAAAACAAAGAAAAACTGTATTTTTTTTAAAATCTTTTATTTTTTCGCCCCAAGCAAGGCGGTACCGCCACTGATGCGCAGGGGGCTACATAAGAGAGTTAAATTTAGGCAGGAGCAGAGTGAAGAGAAAGACGAACCAGCACTGGGGGTGTCAGAGAAAGTGTAAGAGAAGGATGTGTACACAGGAGTGAAGACAGTTGTGAAGGTAGAGAGAAAGGAAAAGAACAAGATACACGGAGTGATGTAGAAAGGACTGGAGTCAAGTGGATAAGAGATGGGAATTGAGAAAAGGCAAGAGTAGGATATGAAACACAGGAGTGAAGACAGTTACGAAGGTAGAGAGAAAGGAAAAGAACAAGATACACGGAGTGATGTAGAAAGGACTGGAGTCAAGTGGATAAGAGATGGGAATTGACATTGCATTTAAATTCCTGGAGGTTGTAGTCGTCATTAAAGCAAGAATACGGAAGGAAGTTCCACAGGCAGGAAGTGCGGCCAACCTAAGCAAGGCGATAATGCTACCGAGACGCAAGGGGCTACTGGGAGTGAAAGAGGATTAAAAGGCTTTGAAAGAACCGGAAGCTCAATCCTAAATAAGAACCAAGGGATAAAAGTCTATAGCTGTTCAAAAGAATGTGGAGGAATGTGAACCGGACGATAGGCGAATCTATCTATTGAGGAGAAAAATAATTAACAAATAAAATTTTAGAGTTCAAACGGAGACGTTATAAGTATAGGGTAGAAGTAGACTTTAAGAGGAACCGGAAACCCAATTCTAAACAGGAAACAAAGGATAAACCTTTATTCTTGTTCAGAAGACTGCAGAGGTGTGTGAATTGAACGATAGGAGAACATATCAACTCTGTTGAGAAAAGATAAATAAACAGTAAATAACATATCATAGTTTAATCGGAAACATTAGAAGTATAGGGATGAATGTAGACTTTAAAAGGAACCGGAAACCCAATCCGAAATAGGAAACAAGAGACGGGGAGTGGGTGAGAACCACCTACGTAATTGTTTTTTTTATTTTATTTTATTTTATTTTATAGTCATACACACATGTAAGCAAAGTGACCGATTGAAAGACTGAAACAAGCATGATTTTTTTCTTTTATTCTTGTCATTTATTGCTCAGCCATGGGTTGGGGTTGTCTATCGAGAGATGTAGCATTCTTTAATTCAATCTCTCTTTTCTTTTCTTTTTTTTTTAATCATCTCACCCCAAGCAAGGCATTCCACTGCCACTATTGCGCATGAGGCTACATAGGGGAAGGTAAAGAGAAAGAGTGGTTAGACATAGGGAATGTCAGGAGGAAGGTGACAGATGAGTAATGATAGCGAGGATGAGGGTTGGGCAGATGGGAAGAGTGTTTGATAGAACGGGAGCAGGTTAGTGTGTTAGGAGGTGTCTATTGACCTTACATTTAAACTCCTGGAGATTGTAGCCGTTGGGGAAGCAATCGTTTGGAAGGGAATTCCACAGTCGGGAAGTGCGAGGAAAGAAACTGTTGGAGTAGAAGTTACGGCTGCATTTTATCGGTTTCACTGTAAAAGGGTGGGATCTAGTTGCTAATCTAGTATCTCGTTCAAATTCATATTTAGGGGGCACTAGTGATCTAAGTTCATCGGAGCAGAAGCCGTGAAAGTATTATCTCTGTTCAAATTGTGTGTATATATACGTGTCACGCGCACGTCTACAAGATAGACACGCGAAATGTGCATGACCGACAGGCAATCAGCTATTTTTTTATCATGAAAAATAAAATTTTAACTACGATAGTTAAATTTCTGTACCTGATATCCCTATTACGCAACATGGAAAGTGGGTGGTCTCTTTTTACTGACCGATATGTATTTCCAACTTCCTATAGCTAATATTTTTATTATCTTTTTCTTGATTCCGTTTTCTATTTTGCCTTATAAGGCTTTTTTATTCTATTTTTTCGAATTAATAGAATCAAAGAGCCGAGTTCGAATTCTAGCTAACATTCACTTACATGCTAATACCCTTAAGAAAAGTAGGAATCCATCTCTTCCAACCTCCCCACCAGCTATAGATAAATAGCAGGACAGACTGCGTTCTATATCCTTGGGTGACAGCCGGTCTAAGAAACGGAAAAATTCTGAATTCAAACCAGCCTGGAAATGGTTGGGCTCCATCAAGTTGCCGTGCCCAAAGAAACCCCCTTTCTACTGCGGCTGAGTCAGGGATATCTGGATATAGCCTTCCTATTTTATTTCTGTAACTACTTTCAGGTGTTCAAAGATATGTGCGTCTGGGTCGGAACGGTGATCCCCTTGGAATTATAGAGTCGACTGATATTTGTCTATATTTCTGAAATGAGGGAGTATTTGCACTATTTACATAATTCGGACTGTTGTATATATCTTTGTTGCCATTTATACGACGAGAGAAAACCATTACCATAAAAAAATACTAGAGAAAAATATTAACATCAAAAATTGCAATATGAACTCTGGTAACAAATGGTTCCTGAACATTAGGTTTATAAGTCCAGAAATTCTGTTTTTCTTGAGGACACATGACCCAGTGCATATAGACGTTGGTTATTTCCAGTGACTTCACCCAAAGAGTTATAAGTTCGATACCAGGCTAAAGCAGTGGTAAACAAGTAACTTAGCGAGTTCGGTTAGAGGGTGATAACTGATAACTACCAAAAGAGCTTTTGCAGAAGGAATGACAATGATATACCCCAGTGACAAATGGTTCGGTTCGAAATTTCTAGCACCTGGAGAAGGCCGGTACGTACAACAGCCGAAACGTCGTAGAAATGGCAACAAAGATGAGGACAATAGTCCGAATCATGTAAATACTGTAAATATTACCTCATCTCAGAAATATAGACAAATAGAATGATCTATTATTAAACATCGTACAAAGGGCAACAAAGATGAGGACAACACTCTGAATAATGTAAATGCTGTAAATACTACCTCATCTCAGAAATATAGACAAATAAAGGGTTCGGTTCGAAATTTCTAGCACCTGAAAAAGACCGGAGCGTACAATGGCCAAAACGTCGTACAAATGGCAACAAAGATGAGGGCAATAGTTGGAATAATGTAAATACTGTAGATACTACCACATCTCAGAAATATCGACAAATAAAGGGTTCGGTTCGAAATTCCTAGCACCTGAAGAAGGCCGGAGCGGACAACGACCGAAACGTCGTACAAATGGCAACAAAGATGAGGGCAATAGTTGGAATAATGTAAATACTGTAGATACTACCACATCTCAGAAATATCGACAAATAAAGGGTTCGGTTCGAAATTCCTAGCACCTGAAGAAGGCCGGAGCGGACAACGACCGAAACGTCGTACAAATGGCAACAAAGATGAGGGCAATGGTCGGAATAATGTAAATACTGTAGATACTACCACATCTCAGAAATATAGACAAATAAAGGGTTCGGTTCGAAATTCCTAGCACCTGAAGAAGGCCGGAGCGGACAACGACTGAAATGCAGACGGAAGTTAAAAATACATGAAAGCTTTAAAACTAATCCATGGTCCTGGATCTCAGACTCTTTGGACGTTGGCACGAAAGACTAAAAAGCAATAGTTGTTTCCAGTTAAAGCGAAACCGTAGACTGAAAGAAAAATGAATGGATGTAAGTCAAATTTTGATTTCCTGGTATCGATATCAAATAAGTTTTTTTCGTCGTAAACTGAATTTTGAAGGCTAAATATGTCCTCTGGGTAAATGGTATCATGGCTGAGACTAAGAACTACAATTATACCTACTTAGAGCCAAACCCGAAGCAAAAACTAAAATAAAAGGGCTGAAAAAATACAGACATACAGGCAGATAAACAGACACACACACACACAAACATCTTGCCTTTTATATATATATATATATATATATATATATATATATATATATAATCGATTTTCTGCACTATTGTAAGAACTGTAACCTTGAAGCTTCTGAATATCGTTTCTTATGTCTTTGTCTATGAGTGTATCAAATTTGATTAAAATGGGACCCCTCCTTCTATAACCGATTTTTTCGATTATCGATTTTCGATATTTATCTGGGGTACCTCGACACAAAACCTAGCTAAGAACACTCGCAGACGCTTATAGTACAACTGTTCAGCCGTTTCGGAGTTTATAGGTAACGGACACACACACACACATACACACAGACACACAGAAAGAGACAAAGTTCCATTTATAAATAAGTTTAGATAGATTAGATATAAACGATTTCCGAAGAACTCTCTACTTGAGAGAGTTTTTAGCAAATCGTCCCCTTACATTCCTTCTAAAGTCTACTTCAACTCTATAATTCTAACGACTTCGCTTAAACTCTGAATTTATTTGCATTGTTTATTTATTTTCCTCAATAGGAGTAGATAGTTTTGTCTATCATCCAGTTAACTCTTCTTTCTGATCTTTTGAACAAAAGTAGAGGTTTTTTCCTCGTTTCTTGTTTAGGATTAGGTGCCTGGTTCCTCCTAATTTTTTCTTTCTCTTTCACTTAGAATAATCTATTGCGTCTTAGCGGCATTATCTCCTTGCTTGCGGGGAATTAATTAAAGAAAAAATTCTGCTTTTGTAGATATTGAGGGCAAAGTTTGGCTGAGAGACGAGCTGGTTGGCAAAAGGTACATGAGCGATGTCGGATCTGAGCGTGTACCTTTTTAAAAAAATCGAACACTAAGAAAAAAAATCAATATAAAAGAAGAAGAGAAAATTTGGGGTCGACATCTGATTTTAACATGGGTAACGCAAACGATTACTTACTTTCCCGACATCCGACCTCTCACAGACTCCCAAACAGTCACTCCTCCCCCCCCCGCCAACTCCACAAAGTCTCGAGCTTGGAAAATCTCAGTTTATATTGCTTGTGCCTGCAACCTGAATAACATCAGATGTCCCTGCTTATGTGCCTCCTTCGCCAGTTGCTGTGTGATATCGATTACACACACAAGCACACACACACAAACACACGCATACACACACAAACACACAAACACACACAAACACACACACACACACACAGACACACACACACACACACACACACACAAACACACAAACACACGCACACACACACAAATACACACAAATACACACAAACACACACATACACACACAAACACACACACAAACACACACACACACACACAAACACACACACACACACACACACACACACACACAAGCACACACACACAAACACGCGCACACACACACAAACACACACAAATACACACAAACACACAAATACACACAAACACACACACAAACACACAAACACACACAAAAACACACACAAAAAAAACACACACAAACACACAAGCACACACAAACACACAAACACACTCAAACACACACACAAACACGCACACAAAGACTAGCACACACAAACACACAAACACACTCAAACACACACAGACACACACACAAACACACAAGCACACACAAACACACACATATACACATACACACACAAACACACACACAAACATACACACACACACACACACACATAAATAACTCATCCCGACGGGGAAAAAAAGAATGGAGGGACGGGAGAATACGATCTAAAGGAAAGTTTTATTCATGTGTCCATTGTCTGAGCAAAAGTTGACCCAGGGTTTGGTTGGTTGGGTGGGTGGTGCTCGTAAAGCGGCAATGCGTTTCCATGAAGCAAGTGAGGCGGGGAGGGGCACCACCAAACTAGAGATATTTTTAGCGGCTTTACTTTCGGCTCTCGGATATAGCCATATTCTCCACCACCTCCTAGACAGGTCTTTTTCCATCTACGGCCTTCGTTCAACACCTCCCTCATCTCTCACTCACTCTCTCCATCGTCATTCTCTCTCTCTCTCTCTCTCTCTTTCTCATATCTCTCTTTCTCTCTTTCGATAATCTCTCTCTCTCTCTCTCTAATCTCTCTCCCTCTCTTTCTTGACCGGGATGCACTTCCGTCCAGAACCATTTTTGTCAAGCACAACGTCGAAAAACGGAAGAATCTGCCAAACAGTAACATGGCCAAACTATTAAGAGGAATTCGATTTTGAATAGATTGGCAAAGAAACAAAGAACTGTGGACAGACAGATCAGTAACTAGAAAGATCGAAGATTTTATAAACACGTAAATGTCATTTTTTACTTACCCAAGAGCCCCTCAAGATAGTGGATTACTGATTTAGATTGTTAGAAGTGTGTCAAGAGACGAGAAACAGTTGCATATCATGTGAATATGTAGCATAGATAAGATTGTAGTGATCAAGGAAGCATTCCATCATGAGAGTGTTCCACAAAGAGGCGGTTCAGGAAGAGAATGTGTCTGTATGAAATCTTAACAAATGTATACGGAGGAGATAAGGATTTCTTGATGCCGTGTACGGGAGATAACGAGTCGTAGCCGTTAAGATCTGAAGAGATGGCACAAAAGAATGTCATAAATTGATGGCACAAAGGTATATCATAAGCTGATGGCACGAAGGAATGTCATAAACTGGTGGCAGGAAAAACGTCATAAATGGTGATACGAAGGAAGGTCATAAATTGGTGGCACAAAGGAAATGTCATAAATTAGGTAAAAAATGTCAGAAACTAATGGCACAAAAGAATGTCATAAACTGGTGCTACGAAAGAATATCATAAACTGATGGCACGAAAGAATGTCATAAACACGTGGCAGAAAAAATTTCATTAACTGGTGGTAGGAAGGAATGTCATAAACTGATGGTACGAAGAAATGTCATTAACTGATGGCATGAAGGAATATCATAAACTCGTGGCAGGAAAAATGTCATTAACTGGTGGTAGGAAGGAATGTCATTAACTGGTGGTACGAAGGAATGTCATAAACTGATGGCATGAATGAATGACATAAACTATTGGCATGAAGGAATGTCATAAACTGGTGGTACGAAGGAATGTCATAAACTGATGGCATGAAGGAATGACATAAACTATTGGCATGAAGGAATGTCATTAACTGGTGGTACGAAGGAATGCCATAAACTGATGGCATGAAGGAATGACATAAACTATTGGCATGAAGGAATGTCATTAACTGGTGGCACGAAGGAATGCCATAAACTGATGGCATGAAGGAATGAGATAAACTATTGGCATGAAGGAATGTCATTAACTGGTGGTACGAAGGAATGTCATAAACTGATGGCATGAAGGAATGACATAAACTATTGGCATGAAGGAATGTCATTAACTGGTGGTACGAAGGAATGTCATAAACTGATGGCATGAAGGAATGACATAAACTATTGGCATGAAGGAATGTCATTAACTGGTGGTACGAAGGAATGTTATAAACTGATGGCATGAAGGAATGACATAAACTATTGGCATGAAGGAATGTCATTAACTGGTGGTACGAAGGAATGTCATAAACTGATGGCATGAAGGAATGACATAAACTATTGGCATGAAGGAATGTCATTAACTGGTGGTACGGAGGAATATCATAAACTCGTGGCAGGAAAAATGTCATTAACTGGTGGTAGGAAGGAATGTCATTAACTGGTGGTACGAAGGAATGTCATAAACTGATGGCATGAAGGAATTACATAAACTATTGGCATGAAGGAATGTCATTAACTGGTGGTACGAAGGAATGTCATAAACTGATGGCATGAAGGAATGACATAAACTATTGGCATGAAAGAATGTCATTAACTGGTGGTACGAAGGAATGTCATAAACTGATGGCATGAAGGAATGACATAAAATATTGGCATGAAGGAATGTCATTAACTGGTGGTACGAAGGAATGTCATAAACTGATGGCATGAAGGAATGACATAAATTATTGGCATGAAGGAATGTCATTAACTGGTGGTACGAAGGAATGCCATAAACTGATGGCATGAAGGAATGACATAAACTATTGGCATGAAGGAATGTCATTAACTGGTGGTACGAAGGAATGCCATAAACTGATGGCATGAAGGATTGAGATAAACTATTGGCATGAAGGAATGTCATTAACTGGTGGTACGAAGGAATGTCATAAACTGATGGCATGAAGGAATGAGATAAACTATTGGCATGAAGGAATGTCATTAACTGGTGGTACGAAGGAATGTCATAAACTGATGGCATGAAGGAATGACATAAACTATTGGCATGAAGGAATATTAACTGGTGGTACGAAGGAATGTCATAAACTGATGGCATGAAGGAATGACATAAACTATTGGCATGAAGGAATGTCATTAACTGGTGGTACGAAGGAATATCATAAACTCGTGGCAGGAAAAATGTCATTAACTGGTGCTAGGAAGGAATGTCATTAACTGGTGGTACGAAGGAATGCCATAAACTGATGGCATGAAGGAATTACATAAACTATTGGCATGAAGGAATGTCATTAACTGGTGGTACGAAGGAATGCCATAAACTGATGGCATGAAGGAATGACATAAACTATTGGCATGAAGGAATGTCATTAACTGGTGGTACGAAGGAATGCCATAAACTGATGGCATGAAGGAATGACATAAACTATTGGCATGAAGGAATGTCATTAACTGGTGGCACGAAGGAATGCCATAAACTGATGGCATGAAGGAATGAGATAAACTATTGGCATGAAGGAATGTCATTAACTGGTGGTACGAAGGAATGTCATAAACTGATGGCATGAAGGAATGACATAAACTATTGGCATGAAGGAATGTCATTAACTGGTGGTACGAAGGAATGTCATAAACTGATGGCATGAAGGAATGACATAAACTATTGGCATGAAGGAATGTCATTAACTGGTGGTACGAAGGAATGTTATAAACTGATGGCATGAAGGAATGACATAAACTATTGGCATGAAGGAATGTCATTAACTGGTGGTACGAAGGAATGTCATAAACTGATGGCATGAAGGAATGACATAAACTATTGGCATGAAGGAATGTCATTAACTGGTGGTACGGAGGAATATCATAAACTCGTGGCAGGAAAAATGTCATTAACTGGTGGTAGGAAGGAATGTCATTAACTGGTGGTACGAAGGAATGTCATAAACTGATGGCATGAAGGAATTACATAAACTATTGGCATGAAGGAATGTCATTAACTGGTGGTACGAAGGAATGTCATAAACTGATGGCATGAAGGAATGACATAAACTATTGGCATGAAGGAATGTCATTAACTGGTGGTACGAAGGAATGTCATAAACTGATGGCATGAAGGAATGACATAAAATATTGGCATGAAGGAATGTCATTAACTGGTGGTACGAAGGAATGTCATAAACTGATGGCATGAAGGAATGACATAAATTATTGGCATGAAGGAATGTCATTAACTGGTGGTACGAAGGAATGCCATAAACTGATGGCATGAAGGAATGACATAAACTATTGGCATGAAGGAATGTCATTAACTGGTGGTACGAAGGAATGCCATAAACTGATGGCATGAAGGATTGAGATAAACTATTGGCATGAAGGAATGTCATTAACTGGTGGTACGAAGGAATGTCATAAACTGATGGCATGAAGGAATGACATAAACTATTGGCATGAAGGAATGTCATTAACTGGTGGTACGAAGGAATGTCATAAACTGATGGCATGAAGGAATGACATAAAATATTGGCATGAAGGAATGTCATTAACTGGTGGTACGAAGGAATGTCATAAACTGATGGCATGAAGGAATGACATAAACTATTGGCATGAAGGAATGTCATTAACTGGTGGTACGAAGGAATGCCATGAACTGTTGGCATGAAGGAATGACATAAACTATTGGCATGAAGGAATGTCATTAACTGGTGGTACGAAGGAATGCCATAAACTGATGGCATGAAGGAATGAGATAAACTATTGGCATGAAGGAATGTCATTAACTGGTGGTACGAAGGAATGTCATAAACTGATGGCATGAAGGAATGACATAAACTATTGGCATGAAGGAATATTAACTGGTGGTACGAAGGAATGTCATAAACTGATGGCATGAAGGAATGACATAAACTATTGGCATGAAGGAATGTCATTAACTGGTGGTACGAAGGAATATCATAAACTCGTGGCAGGAAAAATGTCATTAACTGGTGCTAGGAAGGAATGTCATTAACTGGTGGTACGAAGGAATGCCATAAACTGATGGCATGAAGGAATTACATAAACTATTGGCATGAAGGAATGTCATTAACTGGTGGTACGAAGGAATGCCATAAACTGATGGCATGAAGGAATGACATAAACTATTGGCATGAAGGAATGTCATTAACTGGTGGTACGAAGGAATGTCATAAACTGGTGGCATGAAGGAATGACATAAACTATTGGCATGAAGGAATGTCATTAACTGGTGGTACGAAGGAATGTCATAAACTGATGGCATGAAGGAATGACATAAACTATTGGCATGAAGGAATGTCATTAACTGGTGGTACGAAGGAATGTCATAAACTGATGGCATGAAGGAATGACATAAACTATTGGCATGAAGGAATGTCATTAACTGGTGGTACGAAGGAATGTTATAAACTGATGGCATGAAGGAATGACATAAACTATTGGCATGAACGAATGTCATTAACTGGTGGTACGAAGGAATGTCATAAACTGATGGCATGAAGGAATGACATAAACTATTGGCATGAAGGAATGTCATTAACTGGTGGTACGAAGGAATGTCATAAACTGATGGCATGAAAGAATGATATAAACTATTGGCATGAAGGAATGTCATTAACTGGTGGTACGAAGGAATGTCATAAACTGATGGCATGAAGGAATGACATAAACTATTGGCATGAAGGAATGTCTTTAACTGGTGGTACGAAGGAATGCCATAAACTGATGGCATGAAGGAATGACATAAACTATTGGCATGAAGGAATGTCATTAACTGGTGGTACGAAGGAATGTCATAAACTGATGGCATGAAGGAATGACATAAACTATTGGCATGAATGAATGTCATAAACTGGTGGTACGAAGGAATGTTATAAACTGATGGCACGAAGGAATGTCATTAACTCGTCGTACGAAGGAATGTCATAAACTGATGGCATGAAGGAATGACATAAACTATTGGCATGAAGGAATGTCATTAACTGGTAGTACGAAGGAATGTCATTAACTGGTGGTACGAAGGAATGTCATAAACTATTGGCATGAAGGAATGTCATTAACTGGTGGTACGAAGGAATGTCATAAACTGATGGCATGAAGGAATGACATAAACTATTGGCATGAAGGAATGTCATAAACTGGTGGTACGAAGGAATGTTATAAACTGATGGCACGAAGGAATGTTATAAACTGATGGCACGAAGGAATGTCATTAACTGGTGGTACGAAGGAATGTCATAAACTGATGGCATGAAGGAATGACATAAACTATTGGCATGAAGGAATGTCATAAACTGGTGGTACGAAGGAATGTCATAAACTGATGGCACGAAGGAATGTCATTAACTGGTGGTACGAAGGAATGTCATAAACTGATGGCACGAAGGAATGTCATTAACTCGTCGTACGAAGGAATGTCATAAACTGATGGCATGAAGGAATGACATAAACTATTGGCATGAAGGAATGTCATTAACTGGTGGTACGAAGGAATGTCATTAACTGGTGGTACGAAGGAATGTCATAAACTGATGGAATGAAGGAATGTCATTAACTGGTGGTACGAAGGAATGTCATAAACTGATGGCATGAAGAAATGACATAAACTATTGGCATGAAGGAATGTCATTAACTGGTGGTACGAAGGAATGTCATAAACTGATGGCACGAAGGAATGTCATTAACTGATGGTACGAAGGAATGTCATAAACTGATGGCACGAAGGAATGTTTATAAATGCTCACGGATGTGCGGTACGTGTAATAATTATAATCGGGAAATATTAAATTTGGGTATCGAGTTCAACATATTTGTTCTTTAGTATTTGTCCAGGCATAGAAATGAACACATAATGGGAACTAGTAATAACGAGTGCCATAGAAAATCATTAGTGTAGAAAAAATGAAATATGAGCTCTGGTAAAAAATACTAGAAAAATCCATTAAGATCAAAAATACTAGATAAAAACCATTAACATCAAAAATTGCAAAAGGAACTCTGGTAAAAGTGGGTTACTGAACATTAGGTTTATAAGTCCCAAAAATTCAGTTGTTTTTTTTACATGGCCCAGTGGATATAGGTGTTGGTTGGTTCTTGTGATTTGACCCAAAATAGTTGTGAGTTCAATACCAGGCTACGAGTATGGTGAACAAGTAACTTGCAGGGTTAGAGGGAGATAATTCATGATTCCAATCGAGGTATTGCTACACAGGAGATGAGAATGATATACCCCAGTGATTGTAATAAATGGTTCTGTTCGAAATTCCTAACATCTAAAGAAGGCCTGAGCGTACAACGGCCGAAAAGTCGTATAAATGACAACAAAGACGAAGACAAAATTCTGAATAATGTAAATACTGTATATTTGTTCTTTGTTTTTGATTCTGTAGTCCCACTCTTCGAGATCTGACGAAAGACAGATCTCAAGGCCTACAGGGTTCAATCGCATAAAGTCGTTGTTACTCATTGGTCTACTGGAAAAACGGATGTAAATTTCTTTAAGCATTTCTGAACGAATTACATTATATTCATATGAGCATCTGGATCTGAAGATCCTGATTCGTGTTCTTAAATTAATATTTTGATTCTGTAGCACTAGTCTTCGTGATAGGACGAAGGTCAGACGTTTTCAAGAGCTACAGGGTTCATTTACCTGAAGTCGACATTAATCATTTGTCTGTTGAAGAAAAACTAAGGCTCTGATAGTTTAAGCATTTCTAGATGTGTTATATGGTATCCGTATGAGTTTCTAGATCTGAAGAGCACGTCTCACGTTCTTAAACTAATATTTTGATTTTATTGCAGTTTGCGGTATTGGTCAAAGCTACCATTACTATTTTGTTCCGTTTCTTATCAACAATGCTAAATTTGATATCCATACACCGATTTATTTCGTATTTCGCGCTTCCCGCCTGTGGAACTCCCTTCCACAAGTCTGCTTTTCCCGACAGCTACAATCTCCAGGTGTTTAAATGTAGGGTCAATAGACACCTCCTATCACACTAACTCCCAATTATTCTCAGAACACTCTCATCTACCCAACCCTCATTCTCGGTATCCTTACCCGCCTATCACCCACCCTCTGACATTTCCTATATTTAATCATCCTTTCTCCACTCTATGTAACCCCCTGCGCAGTAGTGGCGGTGACATGCCTTGCTCGGGGTGAAACGCTTATATTAAAAAAAAAAAATTTACAAATTCAACTTTATGAATTGTTATGATAGATTCAGGTTAGGATCCATCGCTGTTTTCATTCTACTTCCAGATCATAATACCTGATTTAGAAAAAATTATCTTAACCCTCTAGGGTCATTCGTATCATATTTGATACAGTATTTCCCTATAAGGAAACATTTGGTATTTCCCTATGAGGAAACATTTGGTATTCATTGACTGAGCAGTCAGTACTACTTTCATTTGAAATTTATAAAATATTTCTCTTAAAAAAATTTTCAGGAAAATATTTCTTTCAAGGCTTGTTTTCATACTGTATCAAATATGATACGAATGGTCCTAGAGGGTTAATAATATAATATGATTAAGGCTTCTACTTGTCATAAAGTGGGGGATCAGTTCTATATTGTTATGAAGTAATAAACAGATCCCCCACTAATTACTACTTAACCCTGTAGGGCCATTCGTATCAAATATGATACGAATGGCCCTAGAGGGTTAAATCCAGAATTTTGCCTAACTAGCCTTACTCTCTCGAACGAATCCATACCTGCAAATTCCACTAGGAAGCTTGGGTCACTGTGTTGGGTCAGGTGGTTTTTCACGGCATTTCGGACACTTATAAATCTATCATTCGTCTGTTCATTGAATAATATTGGCATATCTAGTCGGGTGCTCCGGTGATTCATCTTGATGTTCTCGGCAAAATCTGACGGAGAGAAAGAGAAAGGTTTAAGAAGAAAAGAATAAATTACAAGAAAGAAAGAAAGAAAGAAAGAAAGAAAGAAAGAAAGAAAGAAAGAAAGCATGGAAACAAGCAGTAAAGATAAAGAAGAAAAAATGAGTACAAGAAAGAAAGAGAAAGAAGAAAATAAGAGAAATGAAGAATTGAAGAAATAACGACAGAGAAGGAAATAAAAAACTACAAGAAAGATAAGAGAAAGAAAAACGAAAAAAGACTGAATAAAAGAAAGGAAGGAGAGAAGGGAAACGTTAAAGAAGAAAAGAATAAAGTACAAGTAGCAAAAAGAGAATGAAGAAAAAGTTAAAAAGACTTAATAATAAATAGGAAAGAGCTAAGTCGAAAAGTTAACGAAAAAAAATGAATAAAATTCAAGTAGCAAAGAAAGAAACAAAGAAAGAAAGATAAAAAGATAAAAAGACTGAATAATAAGAAGGTATGAGTTTTAAAAAGTTTAAGAAAAAAGAATAAAATACAAGTAGCAAAGAAAGAAAGAAAGAAAGAAAGAAAAGATAAAAATGACTGAATAATAAGAAGGAATGAGTTTTAAAACGTTCAAGAAAAATGAATAAAATACAGGTAGCAAAGAAAGAAAGAAAGAAAGAAAGAAAAGATAAAAATGACTGAATAATAAGAAGGAATGAGTTAAGCAGAAAAGTTAAAGAAAAATGAATAAAACTCAAGTAGCAAAGAAAGAAAGAAAGAAAGAAAGAAAGAAAGAAAGAAAGGGAAGTGAGCAAAGAGTGAAAAGCAATAGTGAGGGGAAAAGAGAGAAAGAAGACAGTATGGTGAGAAGAAAGAAAGAAAGAAAGAAAGAAAGAAAGAAAGAAAGAAAGGAAATGGATGGATGGATGGATGGATGGAAAAAAGTCGTAGAAAGACTGCATAGGAGTAATCATGGAGACAAGGTGTAAAGATAAAGAAGAAAAACAGTTACAAGAAAGAAAAAGAGAAAGAATAGAATAAGAGAAATGAAAAACTGAAGAAAGGAAGGAGAGAATGAAAAATTAAAGAAGAAAAGAATAAAGTACAAGTAGCAAAAAAAGAGAACGAAACAATCAGAAAATATAACAAGACTGAATAATAAGAAGGAAAGAGTTAAGTAGAAAAGTTAAAGAAAAATGAATAAAATATAAGTAGCAAAGAAAGAAAGACAGATAGAAAGAAAGACCAAAAGAAAGAAAGGAAGAAAGAAAGAAAGAAAGAAAGGTGAAAAAAGACTACGTAAAAAAGCGGAAAGATAAAAAAGAAAAAACAGAGTACAAGAAAGAAAAAGAGAAAGAAGAGAATAAGAGAATCTAAAGAGAGAAAGAAGATAGAGAAGAAAAGAATAAAGTGCAAGAAAGAAAAAGAGAAATAAAGAATTGAAGGAATAAAGACAGAGAGGGAAAGAATAAAATACAAGAAAGAAAAGCGAAAAAACTGAATAAGAGAAAGGAAGGAGAGAAGAAGAGATATAAAGAAGAAGAAAATGAAGTAAAAACAGCAAACTGAGAAAGAAGGAAAAGTTAAAAAACCTGAATAATAGGAAGGAAGGTGAGAAAGTAAAAAGTTTTGAAAAAAATACAAGTAGCAAAGAAAGAAAGAAAGAAAGAAAGAAAGAAAGACTAAGAGAGACTGCATAAGGAGATAAGATTAAAAATTGAAAAAATAAAGAAAGAAAAAGGAAAGAATAACATACAAGAAAGAAAAGCGAAAAAAACTAAATAACAGAAAGGAAGGAGAGAACAAGAAATTTAAAGAAGAAAGGAATGAAGTAAAAACAGCAAACTGAGAAAGAAGGAAAAAGTTTTTAAAAAATCAATAATAGGAAGGAAGGAGAGAAGGAAAAAGTTAACAAAAGAATAAAGGATTGACTGAAAATGGAAATTATCGGTCGGTTTTGCTATACAAAGAGATACAAAATAATTTTTAGTCCACATAGACTGGTCTTCTCTACTGTCTTTTTTTTTTGTTTTGTTCTTGTTTTTTTTCCTTTATTTCTGCATTATTTACCCGACGGCCTCTTGATTTGCAGTTGTCGAGGAATGCAGCACGAAGACGACCATCCCCTTTTCTCAGGTCCGTAGCTTTCTCTGAGATCAGAAATCACAACGTGGCAGAGGAAGTGAAAGGTTTCGACCGACCATTTGACATCTTCGATCAACTGGGGGCGGAACGGAAGCGAACAGCTTCAGACACAGGTGCGACTAACTTACGGCTAGTTAACGCACGCAACGTACACCGTGAGGCCGAGGGTGGTTGAGTCATAAATCATAAAAGATCAAGAACACTTGAAACATCATATACAAGCGAAGAGAAAATCAATGCTGCAAGACAAATGAAATCAAGAGCATTTCAACGATCAGAGATGCAAAGGAAGGAAAGAAGCAGACACAGCAAGGAAGAGAGGGTCAAGAGCTGCAGAGAAAAACAGCCACAATTCAACAAAGAGAGAAAAACAGCCACAATTCAACAAAGAGAGAAAAACAGCCACAATTCAACAAAGAGAGAAAAACAGCCACAATTCAACAAAGAGAGAAAAAACAGCCACAATTCAACAGAGAGAAACAGATGCTGCAAACTACAGGAGAGTAAGGCCTTTGAAAACACCTGACGGTTTCACAAAATTTTTGAAAGTCCGTAGATGTAAATTGTGTCCGATTATCGGTGACTAGACAATCCACCACTCCGAATGCGAGCAAACAGCTCGTGGAAGCAATTTATTGTCGTCTCAGAAGTAGGCTTTCTACAACGAAACACTTCTGGCCATTTGCTGTAACTGTCTACTATAATCCAGTAATAGAAGCCCTCTAATGGACCTGCGAAATCTGCATGGATTCTCGACCAAAATCGATCTGTCTTAGGCCATGGCTTATGGGTGATCGGAAGTACCTTGGCTGCTAAGAAACAGCCCTTGCATTCGTCCACCATACGTGATAACCACAATCATGCTAAAAGAAGTGCAGCTTCCTTTTTCAGCTTGTCCAGGCAGGCTTTTCAATACAACTGAGATACTGACTATCCAAATCATCGAAAGATATCTAAGCATTCTAATGCTCTCGGATTCAAGGATGAACCAAATGGGGTGTGCTGTAATATCTAAAAATTACAGCTGGAAGATCTACCTGTTCCTTCAGAACCATTGCTATTACTTCTGAGTGGGAACTCAGCTTAATCGAAGCACTTCATCTAGGACATCAGAAGCTACAATAACAGTTTTGGAACTACCTCATTTGGAGCCAAAGATGTTACCCTGCTAGGATGGAAAATAACTTGCAGAATTAAGAACAGGAACTAGCTTAAAAGTTCTCACTGCGGCTTTTAAGTTAGTTATGTAATAGTAAATATGCGTCGTGGTGCAGTGGTTGTCGGCTCGAAACAAGAAATCGGAGAACCGAGTTCGAATTCACGTTGAATCCGTTCCATTCAGTTACGCGCAAATACCCTTGGGAAAGGTATTAATCCGTCTATTCCCTCCAGTTATGGGTTAAATAAAAAACAGATTGTGTTCTATAGCCTTGGTTGGCAACCAGTCTACCGCGGAAAGTAATGGCAACCTACTGCGGGAAAATTTCTGCCCAGTCGGTAATGTCTCTTTCAAGACATGATCGCCCAAGCGTTTATCACATATGGCACTTAACTGACTGAATATAATAGATAGAAGCATAATCACAGTTTCTCTTAAGCATAAAGTGGGGGATCGGTTTTCTATTGTCATTAAATATCAAACTGATCCCCCACTAATTACTACTTATTAATGTAATAATATAATCCACTTCTTCGTCCGACAGCTATAGGTTGAATAGCAGGACAAATTAGGTTCTATAGATTTGGATGGCAACCAGTCTACCGCAGAAAGTAATGGCAACCTACTGTAGATAATCAGTCAGTAGATAATCACCCCAGTCAGTCATGTCTCTTTCGAGACATGATTGCCCAAGGGTGTTTCACGTATGGCACTCAACTGACTGGCTAATATAATAATTAAACAAAAGACACCAAAATGCTAACTACAGGTCAGAGAAACTAAAATAAAACTGATAAAGAATATTAAATACCTGGGAAGTGTTCGGACAGAGGATGAAAAAAGCAATACTAAGATCCGAAGACGCATTCGCATGGCAAAGGGCGCATTTCAAAAGCTAACCAGAGGACAGAGAATCAGAAAAATCTCATTGAAAACAAAGAAATGAGTTCTGGATTGCTACGTGACAACTATCCTTCTGTATGGAAATGAATGCTGAACGATCTCATCAAAGATGAAGAAGAGGCTTGAGGTAGCAGAAATGTGGTTTTACAGAAGGATGCTGAGGATCCCATGGACCGAGCGCGGGAGCAACGATTAGGTATTGGAGAGGATTCAAACGAGAAAAAAATCATACTTAATATCAGGAAGAGACAACTGAGGTTCCTGGGACAGGTAATAAGGAAGGAGGGCCTGGAGAATTTAATACTCACAGGACGGATAGAAAGAAAAGGTAATAGGTGAGAGAAAATGGATGAGGGGCGAGGTTTGGGAAGAGACAACAAGAGAAAAACATTTGAGAGCGACAAGAGACAGAGCCAAGTGGAAGTTCATGTTCGTCTAGGTCCTGAAGGAACACGACACATGAAGAATATAATAATTCTAATAAAAATAGACAGTTTTTAATAAGTAAACTTTCATAAACATCTTAAAAATATAGCAATCTATGTATACCTCGACTTATCGTAAAATAAATAAATAAATATGTATTTTAATAATTAAAAAGTAAAAGTACGTAATCTATATATATATAAAAGGCAATCTGTGGGTCCGTGTGTAACTGTTTGGTGATACCGACCGAGCAAAAGCGATGGACCGGATGTTTGCACTCTCACGACAAAAAAGCAAATGACCAAAAGTCGTCGGTGCGCAGCCGGATTCGCGCAGGTGTTCCGGTTGAAAACTAAAAATTAATTAAATATTAAATTTCCAGTTCGTGAGCCGACGCGAATTTTATTTATCGGCCAATGGGAAGCCCAGAATCAAATACGGATACGAATTCCCAAATGATCTGCTGCGCTCCAAAAAGTCGAAGTAAAAAGCAGATACAGAAAGCATCGCCAGCCAGACGCAGACAAACAGACCCACACGGACTGACTCGATAGAGAGGAGTGTAATCAGTATCCCCCTTGACATACGTCAAGCGGCTTACTATGCTAGCCTCCCTTCCCTCTCATCTTATTTTTCGCTGTCTCAAAACTACTGACTGACCTAAGGAGCGGATACATCAAAGACAACGCTCCCACATTCCTAAGCATTAATTCTCTTTCAGCATTTTATTGCCATGAACATTTTAACGTCCGTTGGACCTGTACTTAAAGTATTACTTTAATTGTAAAAACCTTAATTTATATGTGTATATATAAAATGTCATTTTCAACTCAATTTGCTTTTCTTGATTTATAATAATTTTTTGACTTATAGTGGGCTATCTATAACGAGGCCAAAGTCCGTTATCTGCAACAATATACAACCACCCTTCACTAGAACGGATTCCCCACTATAAACTGGAAAAGAATGGATAACCCACGATAACTCTTCCCTATGCACGCCTACATTTTTTTAAGCTACGCCATTCAAACTTTCTAGGGACACATATCTACAGGGAAGGGAGGTCGACACATACTTTTTGAGTTTAAGTTCAGCAATTTTCCCTTTCGCACTTTTTAGCCAACGGAGCCGATTGTTTATATTTGCTCCGTAAAACATCTAAGATCTAAGATGGTTGCTGAATTACGCCACAGAAATCAAATCACACGAGTCAAACGCGACGAAAATATTTTTTTATTAAAAAAAAAGATTAGCCTTTATATTTAATTTTTATTCCGACGTTTTAAAAATTCATTTGGTCAACAAAAAAAAACGTGAATATTTTCCCCGTAATTTTGAAACAAAAGAAATATTTTTTTAAAAAAGTGTGTTTTTTTTTTTCAAACAAAAACAAAGTATGTAAAATAAAAAGTGGCATCTTCTCCTACTCCTAAAATGTTCTGAGTTGCACGGGCAACGCCGGGTTATGATGCTGGTAATATAATAAAACGTATAATATGTTAAACAATTTTTTAAAACCATTTAATGCCAAGCAATTGAATTTTACTGTGAGAGAAAATACTGGATACAGGGAGTATTGAAGAAAGGATAAAATATAAGCTATCGGGGAACAAGTAAACGAAAAGGATGTCCATACGCGGGAAGTGCAAGAAAAGAAACTGTTGGAGTAGAAGAATAAGAATAAATTTAAGACTTCCACATCAAATAATAAGGGCTCGAAGATCTCCCAATAAAATGGTCCCTTGTGCTGCATCCCGCGTCAGTGAGGTGCTAGATAAATAACAAGAATTCCACGTTGAAATCTACCTTGACGGACTCTCAACCTCCGGAAGAAAGGAACCCAGACGAGTCTCAGCCGAAGTGCAGAGTTTCGTCTGGGGAACAACAGAGAGGTGCCCGACACTGCCTTGTGCATGGTCTACGGGAAATTTTTAGCTAAGCTTAAGGGATCGGAGGTCTCACAAAAAAATGACTTTATACTGCGTTCCACCACAGTGGGGAGACAAATTAATAAGCTAGACTTCCACGTCGAAGTCTACCTTGACGGACTCTCAACCTCCGAGAGGAAAGGAACCCAGACAAAGCTCGACAGAAGGTCAGTTTCGTCTGGGGAACAAAAGAGAGGTGCCCGACCCTGCCTTGTGCAGGGTTTACGGGAAAGTTTTGCCTGGGCTTAAGGGATTGGAGCTCTTACAAAAAAAAATGACGTTGTACTGGATTTCCACCACAGTGGGGAGACGGATTAATAAGCTAGACTTCTAAGTCTCACTCGTCGGACTCCTTGCTTCCGGGCGAAAAGAAACCAAGATGAGGCTCGGCCAAAGGGCAGAGTTTCGTCTGGGGAAAAACAGACAGATACGCGACCGTGACTTGTGAAGGGTCTACGGGAAATTTTTGCTTGGCTTAAGGGATTGGAGGTCTAACAATGAAATAGCCTCAGTGGGGAGGTAGATAAACAAGAAGAATAAGAATAAATACAATAATCAAAACTTTCATTTTAAAATACAACATCGCTTTCTTTGAGCAATGAAACAACAAATCAATTCGCTTCGACGTCAACGTCTCTGTTCTCATAGAGAATTTTCACCGATGATTAGAACGGGCCATTCAAGTTTCTTCACGGCGAAAAATAGACAAACTTTCGGAACAAAGTGAACAAAAAAATTGTTCAGTCATATTTCCACGAGCCAATTAGAATCACGATGTTTCCAACAAGGATAATGATGTCACGGAACCATGAGCCAATCAGAAGCCAAACGGATCTTCTATGATCACGGTACCTGTACAAAGACAGCCCGGTCTCAGTTAGGCAAGATGAATTACTTTGATCAATTTTCCGATGCCGGCTGCCATCGTAAAACATAAATTACTCGCGATAATATGAGCGATACACACCTTCGCGCATAAACTCCCACATCGACAATCTTCATGCCATTCCAATTGACGCGTCTGCAACAAATTTTCACGAATAACTACTCCGGATATATACATGTAACACAGACATCGCCCGGTTCACACTCCACCCACATCTATCCCTTGTTCCCTGTTTAGGATGTGGTTTCCGGTTTTCTCTTTTCCAATATTTTCACTTTTTTCTTTCTTTTTTTTTTTTTTTTTTTCCTCAGTTGGTGTAGATAGACTAAACTATTGCCCGGTTCACACTCTACCCACGTCTATTGAACAGGTGTAAAGGCTCATCCCTTGTTCCCTGTTTAGGATGTGGTTTCCGGCTTTCTCTTTTCCAATATTTTCATTCTTACGTGGCCCCCTGTGCTTCAGTGGCATTACCGCCTTGCTTGGGGTGATATGATTAAAAAAAAAAAAGACATAAATAATTCTGTAAAAAATATGAAAAAAATTTATATAAATCAATAAATCTAAACTTATTCATAAATGAAACTTTGTCTGTGTGTGTGTGTGTGTGTGTGTGTGTGTGTGTGTGTGTGTGTGTGTGAATGTCTGTGTGTGTGTGTGTCCGTTACCTATAGACTCTGAAACGGCTGAACCGAATTTCTTAAAAATTAACACGGTTGTACTATAAGCGTCTGCGAGTGTTCTTAGCTAGGTTTTGTGTCGAGGTACCCCCGATAAATAACGAAAATCGATAATCGAAAAAATTGGTTTATAAAAGGAGTGGTCCGATTTTAATCAAATTTGATACACTCATAGATATTCAGAAATTTCAAGGTTGCAGTTCTTCCAATAGTGCAGAAAATTTGATATCGATAGCAGGAAATCAAAATTTGACTTACATCCATTCATTTTTCTTTCAGTTTACGGTTTCGCTTTAACTGGAAATAACTATTGCTTTTTAGTCTTTCGTGCCAACGTCCAAAGAGTCTGAGCTCCAGGACCATGGATTAGTTTTAAGCTTTCGTTACACCCGAGAAACGCCGGGCTATACTACTAGTCATAGCTAAGTCTAGTCAATACCCAGATGGGTGACCTCTTGAGAGGGCTGTAAGATTAGATATGCGGATAGTAACGACTCTGGATTAAGAATTAAAGAGTCGAGTTTCAGTTCCAGTCGGATTCGTTATATTCACTTACAGGCAAATACTTTTGAGAAAGGCATGAATCCACATGTTTTCTCCACCCATATATGGGATAGTCTATAAGACATATCTTATTATTATTTCTTGAAAAATCTTACAATTTAAAAATATTTTCTGACTGTAAATAACCTGCGAAAGGTTGATAAGTTATAGAAAACAAATAAATTAGAAAATAAATCAAGTCTTCCTTTAATCTGTGAAGAAAATGTCCAGCATTTATTGTCGTATGAAAGGACTGATAAGACATAGCGGTCCGGCATTCTTTTCTTTGTTTCGAACAATATTTTCCAATTTCTGAATACTTTGCTTAGTTTATGAAAGGCATGAAGACATTCTTCAGCATTGACTGCCTTATAGGAAGATTAATATTACTTGGCAGTACGACACTCTTTTCTTTGCTTCTATCAATATTTTCCAATCTCTTAATACTTTCCTTAGTTTATGAAAGGTATGAAGACATTCTTCAGCATTGACTGCCATATAGGAAGATTAATATTACTTGGCAGTACGACACTCTTTTCTTTGCTTCTATCAATATTTTCCAATCTCTTAATACTTTGCTTAGTTTCTGAAAGGCATGAAGACATTCTTCAGCATTGACTGCCATATAGGAAGATTAATATTAATTGGCAGTACGACACTCTTTTCTTTGCTTCTATCAATATTTTCCAATCTCTTAATACTTTGCTTAGTTTCTGAAAGGCATGAAGACATTCTTCAGCATTGACTGCCATATAGGAAGATAATATTACTTGGCAGTACGAAACTCTTTTCTTTGCTTCTATCAATATTTTGCAATCTCTTAATACTTTGCTTAGTTTATGAAAGGCATGAAGACATTCTTCAGCATTGACTGCCATATAGGAAGATTAATATTACTTGGCAGTACGACACTCTTTTCTTTGCTTCTATCAATATTTTCCAATCTCTTAATACTTTGCTTAGTTTCTGAAAGGCATGAAGACATTCTTCAGCATTGACTGCCATATAGGAAGATTAATATTACTTGGCAGTACGACACTCTTTTCTTTGCTTCTATCAATATTTTCCAATCTCTTAATACTTTGCTTAGTTTATGAAAGGCATGAAGACATTCTTCAGCATTGACTGCCATATAGGAAGATAATATTACTTGGCAGTACGAAACTCTTTTCTTTGCTTCTATCAATATTTTGCAATCTCTTAATACTTTGCTTAGTTTATGAAAGGAGCATTGAAGACATTCTTCAGCAAATTGACTGCCAATAATAGGAAGTTTATTGAAATAATTAGCATTGACTGCCAGGTTAACGGCAAAGCTCTTTTCTTTGCTTCTATCAATATTTTGCAATCTCTTAATACTTTGCTTAGTTTATGAAAGGCATGAAGACATTCTTCAGCATTGACTGCCATATAGGAAGATAATATTACTTGGCAGTACGACACTCTTTCCTTTGCTTCTATCAATATTTTCCAATCTCTTAATACTTTGCTTAGTTTATGAAAGGCATGAAGACATTCTTCAGCATTGACTGCCATATAGGAAGATTAATATTACTTGGCAGTACGACACTCTTTTCTTTGCTTCTATCAATATTTTCCAATCTCTTAATACTTTGCTTAGTTTATGAAAGGCATGAAGACATTCTTCAGCATTGACTGCCATATAGGAAGATTAATATTACTTGGCAGTACGACACTCTTTTCTTTGCTTCTATCAATATTTTCCAATCTCTTAATACTTTGCTTAGTTTATGAAAGGCATGAAGACATTCTTCAGCATTGACTGCCATATAGGAAGATTAATATTACTTGGCAGTACGACACTCTTTTCTTTGCTTCTATCAATATTTTCCAATCTCTTAATACTTTGCTTAGTTTATGAAAGGCATGAAGACATTCTTCAGCATTGACTGCCATATAGGAAGATTAATATTACTTGGCAGTACGACACTCTTTTCTTTGCTTCTATCAATATTTTCCAATCTCTTAATACTTTGCTTAGTTTATGAAAGGCATGAAGACATTCTTCAGCATTGACTGCCATATAGGAAGATTAATATTACTTGGCAGTACGACACTCTTTTCTTTGCTTCTATCAATATTTTCCAATCTCTTAATACTTTGCTTAGTTTCTGAAAGGCATGAAGAGATTGCCTAGCATTCACTGCCATATAGAAGGATTGATATTACATAGCAGTACGATACTCTTTTCTTTGCTTCTATCAATATTTTCCAATCTCTTAATACTTTGCTTAGTTTCTGAAAGGCATGAAGAAATTGTCCAGCGTTCCCTACCATATAAGACGATTGAAATTACATAGGCGTCTGGCATTCCTTTCTTTGTTTCTAACGAAAAGTTCATGTTTCCAATATTTTGTTGTCGTTTTGAAAGCCATCTTTCGGTATTTGCAACATACTTTGGGTTTCCGTGTCACATTTTTGCAGTGTTTGTTTTACTCTTTCCCAAATATTCAGTTGTTTGAGAAATTATATAGGCTTTTCTCACCGTATTTTTAAAACTTATTTGCTAAATGCAAGCAAGAATGCAAGAAGGTAAAAAAAATATACATTGTTTTAAAGGAATCTTATATATATCGAATCCATTGCCAAATCTGCCGCTAAGTCGGCTCTCTGTGCAGGGCCCGGAAGTTTTTCCCACCTGAATCTATTCTGCACATATAGAAATCTACCATCCGCCCGTGTATTGAATATTGCTGCCATATCTGGTCGGGTGCCCCTGTTGCTCTCCTTGGGTTTCTTGACAAAATACAAAGGAGGATCTGTAACGTGGTTGATACTGACTTGGCAGATCCGCTGCAACCACTCTCTCACCGGCGTGATGTGGCTTCCTGTGCCTCTTCTACAAGTACTTTCATGGCTTCTGCTCCGATGAACTTAGAGCACTGGTGCCGCCTAAGCAGGAATTTACACGAGATACTAGATTAGCAACTAGGTCCCACCCTTTTACAGTTAAACAGATAAGATGTAACCGTAAATTCTACTCCAACAGCTTCTTTTCTCGCGCTTCCCGCCTGTGGAACTCCCTTCCACAAGTCTGCTTTCCCGACAGCTACAATCTCCAGGTGTTTAAATGTAGGGTCAATAGACACCTCCTATCACTCTAACTCCCAATTATTCTCAGAACACTCTCATCTACCCAACCCTCATCCTCGGTATCCTTACCCGCCTATCACTCACCCTCTGACATTTCCTATATTTAACCATTCTCGGTATCCCTACCAGCCTATCACCCACCCTCTGACATTTCCTATATTTAATCATCCTTTCTCCATTCTATGTAGCTCCCATGCGCAGTAGTGGCAGTGACATGCCTTGCTCGAGGTGAAACGCTTATAACAAAAAAAAATATCGTTTTGTTTTTTCATCAAAATCATCCACCTTTTCACTTACTGTATAAATCTTTTTTTTTTTTCAGATCTATTTAAATTATCTGAATAAATAGATTTCGTCATATTTATTTTACGACTATAATTTTGGTCGTAGTGCACCACAGGCTGTTCGAAACATTTAGAAATTTGGGAGAGGAGGATCGATTAACAAAAACACTGTTGTAATGTGGTTCTCAGAAATTTCTTTGCGATGAAAACAATATGGAGAAAAAAATTCGGGAACGCCATTCATACATTAAAGATGAGAAAATAAAAATATTAGTGGAGGCAGTGAATATCGACTCGGAACGACAAATCGAGGAGCAGAGTTCGAATTCCAGTTGAATTCCTTGCATTCACTTACGCACAAATAACCCTTGGAAAAGGTATTAATCCGTCTCTTCCCTGCATTTATAGGTTAAATAACAGGACAGATTGACTTCTATAGCCTTGGCTGGCAACCAGTCTACCACAGAAAGCAATGGCAAGCTACTGCGGGACAACTTCTGCCAAGTCAGCCATGTCTCTTTAAAGACATGACCGCCCAAAGCGTGTATCACGTATGGCACTTGACTGACTGATTGAGTGGAGGCAAATCATCGAGAAGTGGAAAGAGAGCGAGTTTCAAACACGGGGATGGGACGAAATATTTATTGGTTATGTTTATCTAATGCTAGAGCTGTGAAATTTTGCGTGCATTCATTTCAACTCTTCTTATTAATAACTGCAAGAGTTCTTTCCAAAGACGAATGTGGGCTGAGAAGCTAATAGACTAACTATGAAGGATTGATATTAGATATGTAAATTTTTGTATACATTAACATCAACCCTTTTTATTGTCAACTGTCTATGTTTTTTCCAGGTACGATGATGGGTGAAAAAACTTAAAAGGCTGACTATAAAATATTGACACTAGTTTCGAAATCGTGCCTATATTAATTTCAACTTTTCATATTAATAACTGCATTGTTTCTTTCCAGAAACGAGTATGGGCTGAAAAGCTCATGGACTATGAAAGATAAGATATTAGAGATGTAAATTTTCGTATATATTAATGTCAACCCTTTTTATTGTCAATTGCATACGCTTTTTTCCAGGTACGATGGTGGGTTAAAAATCTTAACAGGCTGACTATGATGAAGCAATGCTAGATCTGTAAAATCTTGCATGCATTCATTTTAACTCTTCTTATTAATAACTGCATATATATATATATATATATATGCATATTTAATTATGTAATTTTGGGTCATAATTAAATAACACCAGTACACAGTTGTATTAAGAAGAGTTTAATACGATTATATTGTAGAACTTTTGAATATTTTTCATTTGTAAACCAGTAATTACGCAACCCAGGTTTCTAAAAATTAATATGATAATAAATTAATATATATATATATATATATCAGATACATTTATATGAATAGACTTACATAGATAGATAGATAGATAGAGAGAGAGAGAGAGAGAGAGAGTGTGTGTGTGTGTGTGTTTGTGTGTGTGTATATGTGTGTGTGTTTGTGTGTGTGTGTGAAAGAAAGATGAAAAGACTGAAATTGATGAATAGATAGATAGACAGATAGATAGATAGATAGATATGGAGAGACTGAGATATATAGATCGGTAGATATAAGCAATACTTATATATATATATATATATATATATATATATATATATATATTCTTCATTTGTAAACGAGTTATTACGCGACCTAGGTTTCTACCATGTGGTGTCTTCAGGCGATTTGCAATAACTGATTTTACCCTTTTGTTAAGATCGCTCAAGTAACGGGGAATTTTTGAATGTGCAATTTTCAAAATTAGAAGAAATTATAACGTTTTCATCTATGGTTGTATGACCCTAATATGTATTTTATGGTATGGTTAAACTTAGTCATAATTTCTGTTCTTTCATTCAGTCATACATTTTTGTTTGGGAATAACATAATAGCTAACTTTTACGTGAGCGTTCAAAAACTTCCTCGTTATGTGAGTGTTCTTAAAAAAACGGTGAAATCATTTTTTGCAAATCGCCTGAAGACGCCACATGGTAGAAACCTTGGTCGCGTAGTAGCTCGTTTATAAATAAAACATATTCAAAATTTCTAAAATACAACTCTATTCAATACTTTTAAATACAACTGTGTAATGGTCTAATTTTAGTACGACCAAAAAATAAGTAATATATATATATATATATATATATCAACATCGTCAACATAGCCTTTTCCACCCAATGGTGTGTAAGGCAGTAACTTTCTGTTACTGTTTCCGTAACAAACTGTTTTTTATCGGACAGGGTTGTTCGTCCTGCGCCCAACACCCAAACCCGGATTGAAAACTTAATAGGCTGACTATGAAGAATTAATATAAAATTTTGCATGCATTAATGTCAACCCTTCTTATTAGTAACTGCAAGAGTGGGCTGAGTTTTACATGAAAACATTCCCAAATCTACATTATCATCTGAATCTAGCATAGACCAGCTGAAATTATCATACACTTACATAAATTAATGTTGTATCGTGGAATGAAGAGATACACAGAGAAATGTAGATAAACTACTTTATTAACAGAGTGGTAAAACCAAGAGGTATATACAATATTTACAATCACTCGCAGTAGTAGGTGTTACTTCCCGAAGACTGTGATACTGACAACAAAGTATTAATTTCTTTTCCGTTTTCATCCTTTCCAAAATCGCACATGCCCGATCCATACAGCATCCTTCTGTAGAACCACATTTCAGTTGCTTCAAGTTTTTCTTTCATCTTCAAAGATATAGAAAATGCTGTGACCACAAAGTGACGGGTTAGTTTATATATTGATTGTAATATGAAATTGATCCCCCACTTTTAATTAGAACCACATTTCAGTTGCTTCAAGTTTTTCTTTCATCTTCAAAGATATTGTCCAGCATTCGCTGCCATATTGAAGAACTGTCATCACATAGCAATCCAATACTCTCTTTTTTGTTTCTAGCGAAGTTTTCCTGTTTCTTAATACTCTGCTCAGCTTCTGGAATGCGTCCTTGTGATTTTGGATCTCAGGAATATAAATGTATAGAAAATGCTGTGACCACAAAGTGACGGGTCAGTTTATATATTGATTGTAATATGAAATTGATCCCCCACTTTATATCCAGTATGCTTAATTAGAACCACATTTCAGTTGCTTCAAGTTTTTCTTTCATCTTCAAAGATATTGTCCAGCATTCACTGCCATATTGAAGAACTGTCATCACATAGCAATCCAATACTCTCTTTTTTGTTTCTAGCGAAGTTTTCCTGTTTCTTAATACTCTGCTCAGCTTCTGGAATGCGTCCTTGTGATTTTGGATCTCAGGAATATAAATGTATAGAAAATGCTGTGACCACAAAGTGACGGGTCAGTTTATATATTGATTGTAATATGAAATTGATCCCCCACTTTATATCCAGTATACTTAATTAGAACCACATTTCAGTTGCTTCAAGTTTTTCTTTCATCTTCAAAGATATTGTCCAGCATTCGCTGCCATATTGAAGAACTGTCATCACATAGCAATCCAATACTCTCTTTTTTGTTTCTAGCGAAGTTTTCCTGTTTCTTAATACTCTGCTCAGCTTCTGGAATGCGTCCTTGTGATTTTGGATCTCAGGAATATAAATGTATAGAAAATGCTGTGACCACAAAGTGACGGGTCAGTTTATATATTGATTGTAATATGAAATTGATCCCCCACTTTATATCCAGTATACTTAATTAGAACCACATTTCAGTTGCTTCAAGTTTTTCTTTCATCTTCAAAGATATTGTCCAGCATTCACTGCCATATTGAAGAACAGACATCACATAGCAATTCTCTTCTTTGTTTCTAGCGAAGTTTTCCTGTTTCTTAATACTCTGCTCAGCTTCTGGAATGCGTCCTTTGCCATGTCCTTCGCCATGCCAATTCGCACATCCAGACAAACTAAAATTACGATATACTTATATAAAGCAATATTTTTGTGTTTCAGTTAGGCTTGGAATTCGGTAATTACTTAGAGGTTCGAAAAGACACGTCATCTCTCCTTAAATTCAAAACGCCCTAAATTATACTAACATCGTTTAACCAGTCAAATGCATGTGAAGCCTGAGTAACCAATTGTTAGGGTGGCACCCCTGTGAGTCAATTGACTAATGGACTATTCCTGACGTCACGTCCGGTTACCAGGTTCTGTCTTCCGGGGAGTCAGATCCAGAGACTTAGAGAGTAAAGGTCGTAACATGATTTGTCCTGTAGCTGAGTCGAGATACGACTCATCTTTAACAACTATTTTTGTTAATACATTTTTTTAATATTTTTGTTAATACATTATTCTATTTAACTGTTTCCGAGTTTTCTCGGTATTTATTTCAATAATAACTCCAAAATACCAATAAAAAAATTAAGCCATACCAGAATTTCTTTCTTCTTTTTTCTCCATATCTTATTCTCGCTTTAATTAGCATGGACCAGGCTTGCCTCCCAGAGAGTAAAACACTACGCCTCCTTGGTCTCACACTTACAGCGGACCTCAAATGGAATGACTATATCGAATCCATTGCTAAATCCGCTGCTATGAAAGTCGGTTCTCTGTGCAGGGCCCGGAAGTTTTTTCCGTCTGAATCTATCTTGCACATTTATAAATCTACCATCCGCCCGTGCATTGAATACTGCTGCCATATCTGGTTGGGTGCTCCTGCTATTCTCCTCGGACTTCTCGACAAGGTACAGCGGAGGGTCTGTAATGTGATCGATACCAACTTGGCAGTCTCTCTCTCACCTGCGCGACGTGGCTTCCCTGTGTCTCTTCTATAAATACTTTCACGGCTTCTGCTCCAATGAACTTAGATCACTGCTGCCCCTAGATACGAATTTGAACGAGATACTAGATTAGCAACTAGATCCCACCCTTTTACAGTGAAACCGATAAAATGCAACCGCAACTTCTACTCCAACAGTTTCTTTTCTCGCACTTCCCGACTGTGGAATTCCCTTCCACATGATTACTTCCCCGACGGCTACAATCTACAGGAGTTTAAATGTAAGGTTAATAGACACCTAACTCGCTCCCATTCTTTCAAACACTCTTCCCATCTGCCCATCCCTCATCCTCGGTATCCTTACCCATCTATCACCTTCCTTCTGACATTTCCTACACCTACATCCATCCCTCTCTGTCTCCATGGTGAACTGAAGAGAGGGATGTAAGGAATTCAACTGAACTCAAAAACATTCAGCATCTGAAGCGTTGTAAAATAAAGAAAAGGTATCATCAACATAACGTTGATATATTAATGGCTCATCAACCTTTCCAAACAACAAACGCTCATGATGTCCCACGAAAATATTGGCAAGGACAGGACCTAAAGGACTACCCTTACATTCCTCTCGTCAGTTCACCATGGAGACACAGAGGGATGGATGTCTTTCTTTTTTGGATGTCTTTGTTCAGCGACGGGATGATGTTTTCGTGACATCTGTGTTTCGCAAACCAACTTTTACCGGTTTGTATACTAATTGGAACTCTTTTGTTCCTATGTCCAGCAAAATTGGTCTTATAGAAACTTTGGTCCACCATGCCCTCAATAAGTGTTCCGCTATGTGTTTGAGCAGTGAACTATTGCGCTTGCAAAGTATCTTTGAAGCAAATGGGTACCCAACCAGTGTGGTTAAACAGGTTATTGATCGCAAGATCAAACGGTTTAAGGAGCCAAAAATCGAAGGACCGAGTCGCTGTCCATTGTACTTAAAATTACCCTGGTTTGGCAGAAAATGTCAAACTGTTACTGACAAAGTTTCGACGTGTGTTTCGTCCTGTTATTATTCAGTACAGTTGCGTGTTGTTTTCCATACTAGATCTGTTTTTCCATCCTTCGTCAAAGACAGGTTGTCCTATTTTCGAAAAAGTTCCGTTGTTTATAAATTTAAATGCTGTTGTGATGCGGCATACATAGGACGAACCAGTCTTAGGTTGGAGACGCGGTCTCGCAACACGTCCCTGCGAATATACGTTCTGGCAGCCCTATCAGTACTATAAGAACAACCTAAGCTGTCCTGGATTCAGCGATCGGCCAACACTTGTTGGACAATTCAGCGTGTGCCTCCGCGTACAAGGACAGTTGGTTTTCTGTCTTGCACAGTGCTCGCTCATCATATCATCTACGGGTCTTGGAGGCTATTTGCCTGAAAATCCAGCAACCGAGCATGTGCAGACAGAGAGCATTTCTTTCGCTCCTTGCAGTTACTGGAGAGTCTGTGAGTGTAACCTTTTTCTTTTTTAAATCACTCTTGTGGAATTAAATTTACAACACCCCTCACATTTTAATGTTTTTCATTAAAGTTTATTTTTAAACGAATTCCACTTTCTCCCAGTACTGTGAGTAATTCCCCTTTTGATATTGTCTTCGTTCTAGCCCTATTCATAATTTTGCCAACGTAGCCCTTGAAAAGTGTTGGCCGAAAGGTTCCTCGGGTTTGGGATAAGTATGACGTCCTTTCTTTTTAGAGCAATTTGTGGCTTCTGTGGGTACCGATCGTTATTCATATATACATATATATATATATATATATATATATATATATATATATATATATAATCGATTTTCTGCACTATTGTAAGAACTGCAACCTTGAAACTTCTGAATATCGTTTCTTATGTCTTTGTCTATGAGTGTATCAAATTTGATTAAAATCGGACCACTTCTTCTAAAACCCGATTTTTTCGATTATCGATTTTCGATATTTATCAGGGGTACCTCGGCACAAAACGTAGCTAAGAATACTCGAAGACGCCTATAGTACAACTGTGTAAATTTTCAAGAAATCGGTTCAGCCGTTTCGGAGTCTATAGGTAACGGACACACACACACACACACACACACACACAAAGTATCAAGTGGCTGCTTCTGAGAGATTTCCCGCGATGATTCGATGCTATGAACACGGGATTTTTTTTATCATTATTGGATTCCAATGGCAAAAATAACGATGATCCGCTTTGGGATCGAAGCGTTTCTTTATACGCTTCTCTCGAGTAAAGCAAAAAAAAAAAAAAAAAGAAAAACACACAAAATCTATCTTACATATTTATAAGCCTACCATTCGTCCTTGCTTTGGATATATTTCTGTCATATATGGTCTGGTTCTCCTTCTACAAGGAAAATTACTTTCGTTGTTGTTGCTATTATTATTGTCATTTTTCATCATAATTCGAGTTCTGCTATGGTTGCACTGCCTTCTAAGTCTGCGGGAAAACCTAAGGCAGGTCGTGGAATGTTGTTATGGCTCCATTTCAGGTTTTTATTATCTCCCTTAACATCCCTAGCGTTACATAGACAAAGTTCTCCTTAGTGTGTGGGCGGTACTTAACAAGACAATTTTTTTTATATCTCTTAAGCTTGGGTTTCCAGGGATTCTTTCAATGTGTTGTTTTGTTCCTTTTTTTTTATTATTCCAAGTGCACCTACTATCACTGGCACGATTCTTGTTTTCAATTTCCACATTTTTTCTATTTCAATTTCCAGGTCTTTATATTTTGACAGTTTTTCGAATTCCTTGATTGCTGTTACAATCCGCTGGACAAGCCATATCAATTAATAGGCAAGTTTTTTCTTTCCGGTTTTTAACAATAATGCCCGGCCTATTTGCCTCAATTGTTCTGTCTGTGTAGATGGTGTAATCCCATAGAATGGTTACATCTTCTATTTCTGTAACCGGTGCTGGGTGATGTTCATACCAGTGTTTGCCTACAGCTTTTCCATAATGTTTGCATATTGCCCAATGTAAATATTGCCCAACTCTATCGTGGCGATTTTTATATTCATTTGGGGCAAGCACAGAACAGCCTGAGATTAGGTGGTCTATTGTTTCTTGGTGTTTATCACAAAACCTGCATTTTGGATCCATATTATTATGCATAATATTTGCCTGAAAGTTTCTCGTGAAAAGACTTTGGTCTTGTGCTGCAAGAATAAAGCCTTCAGTTTCGGACTTTAATCCAGATGCACGTAACCATCGATGAGTATTAACTTTGTCAACATTGGATTTATTGGCACGTACTGGATATTGGCCATGCAGAGGTTTGTCTTGCCAGCGCTGTTTCATCTGTTCAAGAGCTTTATCTTTGGCTTTCATTTTCATATTCTTTGCCGCAATAGCCGGCTCTTGGCTTCCGTTCTGCTTTTCTACAGAATCTACTAACTGTAAATCTTGTTTGAATTTACTGCCTTCTTTTATTATTGAATATTTTTTCTTTCTTTCTTCATGTTGCCTTACTAATTGTATCAACCAATCCTTTGTTGTTTCTATGTATGTTAGTAAGCCAATAGTTGTTGTCTTGTATGACAATTCCAGCTGAATAAGACCTCTTCCACCTTCTTTACGGGGTATGTATAGACGGTCTACATCAGCCTTTGGATGATGCATCTTATGCTTAGAAAGAAGCTTTCTTGTTTTAGCATCCATTCGGCTGATGTCGTTTAGAGTCCAGTTTAAGATGTTAAAGCTATATTGGACAACTGGGATTGCAAGGCTATTAATGGCCATAACTCTGTTCTGTGAATTTAATTCAGTTTTTAATATCATTCGTAGCCTTCTATAGTACTCTTTACGCACTATTTCTTTCATTTTTTTATGGTGAATGTTTTCGCTCTCATTTACACCTAGGTATTTATAAGCTTCTTCTGGTTTCAATTCTTTTATTGTTACAGCAGGGTCTAAGCTAATTGAGGATGTTTCTTGTATTGATCCACGTAAAACTGTAGCTTTAGCACATTTATTCAAATTAAATTTCATTCCAATGTCGTCGCTGAAGCATTTTACAGTTTGCAGAAGACCTTCCAGCTCATTATCATTCTTAGCATATAACTTTAAGTCATCCATGTAAAATAGATGGCTTATTTTCTTTTGGCCTATTTTATAACCACATTCTGTCTTATTAAGTTGACTGGTTAATGCTATTAATGATATGCAGAATTATTATTATTATTATTATTATTATTATTATTATTATTATTATTATTATTATCTCTTTATATTTCTGTGCTATACCCATATGCCTTATGGTGCAGTGGGTATTGGTGCAGAACGAGAAATCAGAGAGCCGAGTTCCAGTTGTGTATCACGTATGGCACTTAACTGACTGAATATAATAGTTGGAAACAATTAAAGCTTCTACTGGTCATAAAGTGGGGGGTTTGTTTTCTATTGTCATGAAGTAATAAACTGATTCCCCGCTAGAATTAGTACAGACTAATATAATCAGAAACAAATACAATTAAAGCGCCTGCTGAACCTAAAGTGGGGAATCTGTTTTCTATTGTTATAAAGTAAGAAACTGATCCCTCACTTATTACTACTTATTAATCTATACATATAAAAGGCAATCTGTCGGTCTGTGTGTGACTTTTCCCTATGCATGCCTACATTTTTTAAGCTACGCCATCAAACTTTCTTGGAACACATATCTACGGGGAAACCAGGTCGACACATACTTTTTGAGTTTTAATTTCAGCAATTTTCCCTTTCACACATTTTGGCCAATGAAGCCGATTGTTTACATTTGCTCCGTAAAACATCTAAGATCTAAGATGGTTGCTAAATTACATCACAGAAATCAAATCACACGTGTCAGATGCGAGTATTTTTTTTTTATTAAAAAAATAAGCCTTTATATTTAATTTTTATTCCGACGTTTTAAAAATTCATTTGGTCAAAAAAAATGTGAATATTTTCCCCGTAATTTTGAAACAAAAGAAATTTTTTTTTTTTAAAGTGTTTTTTTCAAACAAAAACGAAACAAAATATGTAAAAAAAAGTGTGCCAGTGGTTAATTAAATTATTTAAGTCTTTTTTTTTTCAAATTTAATATTTCATACTTTAGAAAATAAAATTAAAAATATTTGATAATATTTCATGCAGGAAATCAACTGTCTGTTATTCGTATAGCATTAATGTAACATTTTTTCCTCTAAAATTAAATGTCTACATTTTTAAATATTCTTCGAAAATTTCTGAACTGAGAGCGTAATAGTTTTTATATTTCTAATTTCAGTGAAACAAAATAAATAATTTTTATTTTTATGTTAAATTCATTTAGTCAACAAAAAATGTAAATATTTTCCCCCGTAATTTTGAAACAAAAACAAACGTAAAAATTGTTTACAATGTCACACAAAACATCAAATCACGTTTAGAGGAGATAGAAAAAACATGAAATGGAGCCATAACAACACACCACTGCCTTAGGTCTTCCCTCAGACTTAGCAGGTAATGCGACCATAGCAGAAATCGAAATATGATGAAAAATGACATAATAATAATAATAAATTGTTGCTGAAAGCGGTGTTAAAGTAAATAAACAAAACATCACGTTATATTTCATTAAATAAATTTAAAGACTAAAATTCATTCATTATTTCAATTATTTCAAATTTGAAAAATATACATATTTTTTTAGAATTTTAATCAGCATCGCTTTAATTTGCATATTTTTATTTCGATTTTATCAATTATTCGGTGGTCGTGGTTTAACGTCAATACCGAGGAAAAGTTGCTCAAGCCGCCTTCGTACTGCGTGTAAGATGGACCCTTGAAACTTGAACTTATAGCGGGTATCTCTTCTCTTATTTCATTTGAAGTGAAGGGTAGTAGGATTCCGTAGCATTTTAACGGAATTTGGCCTTGTGGGAAGATAGCCCACTATAATTCATAAATTCAAGAAAGGCAATTTTTGAGTGTAAAATAACATTTATACATATATACATTTCAATTAATGTTTTACAAAATAAATAATGCTTGAAATAAATGTTCAACGGAGGTAAAAGAGTTCATGGAAGATAATGATGATCTGAAAGAAAAGAATGTTCATTTTCAAGTTGCCGTTTCTAAGGTCAGTGAGTTGGTTGGTGTGGAATGTCTTAGAAACGGTCAGTTAGTACTTTGAGAACAGATGCGGAAGAAGAAGGAAGAAGAAGGCGAGCATAGTAGCAGTTTGACATAGGTCAAGGAAGAAACTAATTACTATCTTCTCTTCCGTCTGTTCCTGTCTGTTTTTTTATGCTTAGTCTCTGCTTTTTATATTTTCCCTTCTAGCTCAAACGCTGGTCGTTCCGCATTTCATCCTTGTATTTGATTTCGGGCTTCTCATTGGCTGCTAAATAAAAATTGGTAATTTGATATTTTATTAATTTTTATTTTTCAACCGGAACATCTGAGTGGATCCGGATGCGTACGACAATTTTTATTCATTTGACTTTTAGTTGTGAGAGAGCACACATCCGGTTCATCGCTTTTGTTCGGTTGGTATCACCACAAACTAAAAACGTTTTTCCGGAAAAAGCAAAATTTAATTCAACTGCACCAGGAAAGTGTTACGTTTGTAAGAGTAGCCTCGATGTAGCAAAAGGCCAATGGTACGGAGCACCCACAGAGAATCGAACTTCCTATCAGGGAGAAACTTGCTAACCATTAGACCACGTGAAATTGCCCAATTCTTCGAAATATGACGTATTTTCTGAACAGGGGGTCGTAATAACACCGTTCTACCATCTTCAAGAAGCTACAGGCGGACTTGCAATGATTAGCAAGTTTCTCATCTGAGATTTCTGGTCGTAAATAACAAGTGGTTGTCCGAAACATCTGTCCGGGCAATTCCTTCCTTTCCTCTCGTCTTATTTCCACCATCGGAATTACTTCATTACCGGTCAAGCGAATAATTAACCCGGGTCAAGCAATTGCGAAGTGACTGCTGTGTGGCTATAAACATATGAAAGGAAAATTATACACACACACACACACACACACACACACACACACACACACATACATATATATATATATATATATATATATATCGAATTTATAACTGTTGTTGCTTTTCACCTGGATATATATATATATATATATATATATATATATATATATATATATATATCAAGTTGCTTTTCACCTGGATATATATATATATATATCCAGGTGAAAAGCAACAACAGTTTTAGAGTTCCGAGTTTTCCGACACTTATTTTTTCTTTAAAAGCTAAATACCAACACACACACACACACACACACACACACACACACACACACATATATATATATATATATATATATATATATATATATATTGATTGATTGTTTAATACTTAGCTTTTGGTCATAATAGTGTTAGACGAGTACACGTTTGTATTAAAAAGTGTTCAATACACTTACATTGTAGAACATTTGAATATATTCCATTTGTTATTTCGCTACCCAGGTTTCTACCATGATAAAAACCTGGGTAGCGAAATAACTCATTTAAAGATGGAATATATATATATATATATATATATATATATATATTGTCATCCGCAGACAGATCTGTTTCGCTGTATCACAGTTCATCAGTCCGGTTAGACTCCGATTGCTCCCTAACCCAGGCTCGAAACCCGACCGAACTGGCGTCAGTCGGCGGCTCTAACTTGATATATATATATATATATATATATATATATATATATATATATATTTTATAATATATAAGAAACATGTACTTAATTCGAGAACTGCAATTAAGCGACCAGCTGTATTTATGCAAGATAACACAATATGTCACACAGCGAAATCTGTTAAAACATTTCTTTCAAAGAAGGATATTACTCTTATGGAGTGGCCTGCTCAAAGCCCAGACATGAATCCTATTGAGAATGTTTGGAAGTTACTAAAAGAAAGAGCTAAGGAAAAGAATTCAATAAACGTCGAAAAACTTATTTGAAAGGAGAATGGGAGAAAATATAAACTGATCCCCCACTAATTACTACTTATTTATATAATATAATGATGCCACCATTTTTGTATTATTCAACAGATTTTTATATTTTCCAACTATCGCCCGGTTCACACTCCACCCAGGTCTATTGAACAGGTGTAGAGGCTCATCCCTTGTTCCCTGTTTATGATGTGGTTTCCGGTTTTCTCTTTTCCAATCTTTTCACTCCTTTATTTATTTATTTTATTTTTTATTTTTTTCAATTGGAGTAGATAGATCTATTGCCCGGTTCACACTCCACCCACGTCTATTGAACAGGTGAAGAGGCTCATCCCTTGTTCCCTGTTTATGATGTGGTTCCCGGCTTTCTCTTTTCCAATCTTTTCACTCTTACGTAGCCCCCTGCGCTTCAGTGGCGTTACCGCCTTGCTCGGGGTGATACGATTAAAAAAAAAGATTAAAAAAAAAAATAATAATAATATAATCCACCTCTTCTTCCTACAGCCATGTGTTGAATAGCAGAACAGATTAGGTTCTATAGATTTGGTTGGCAACCAGTCTACCAAAGAAAGCAATGGATAATCTTCTGCCCAGTCAGTCATGTCTCTTTCGATACATGATCGCTCGAAGCGTGTATCACGTATGGCACTTAACTGACTGAATATAATAGTTGGAAGAATAATCAAATTTTCAACAGGGCATAAAGTGGGGGATCTGTTTTCTATTGTCATGAAGTGGTAAACTGATCCCCCACTAAATACTACTTATTAATATAATAATATAATTGAAATTCTTTCTACACCTGTAGGTTGAATAGCTGGACAAACTGGGTTCTCTAGCCTTGGTTGGCAACTAGTCTCCCGCAGAAAGCAATGGCAACATACTACGGGAAAACCTTCTGCCCAGTCAGTCATGTCTCTTTCGAGACATGATCGCCCAAAGCGTGTTTCACGTATGATACTTAACTGACTGAATATAACAGATGGAAATACAATCAAAGTTTTTACTGAGCATAAAGTGGGTGATCGGTTTTCTATTGTTATAAAGTAGTGAACTGATCCCCCACTAATTACTACTTATTTATATAATAATATAATCAACCTCTTCTTCCTAGAGCTATGGGTTGAATAGCAGGACAGATTAGGTTCTATAGTCTTGGTTGGCAACTAGTCTACCACAGAAAGAAATGTCAACTTATTGTGGGAAATCGGCTCAGAGCGAGAAATCGTGGAGCCGATTTCAAATTCCAGTTGAATTCATTGCATTCTCTTACACGCAAATACCCTTGGAAAAGGTATTAATCCGTCTCTTCCCTCCAGTTATGGGTTAAATAACAGGACAGATTGGGTTCTATAACATTGGCTGGCAACCAGTCTACCACAGAAAGTAATAGCAAATTACTCAGGATAATCTTTTGCCCAGTCAGTCATGTCTTGCAAGAGACATGATTGCCCAAGCGTGTATCACGTATGGCACTTAACTGATTGTGGGAAAATCTTCCGCTTAGTCTGTCATGGATCGAAAGAGACTTTATCGCCCAAGTGTGTATGACGAATCGCACTAAACTGACTGACTGTTATCATGGTTGAATAGCAGGGAAGACTGGGTTCTATAGCCTTGGTTGGCAACGAGTCTATCGCAGAAAGAAATGGCAACCTACTGCGGGCAAATCTTCTTCATAGTAAGCCATGGATCGAAAGAGACATGATCACCCAAGCATATATAACATATGGCACTTAACTGACAGACTGGCTGGTATCATGTTTGAATAGCAGGGTAGATAGGATTGTATAACCTTGATTTGCAGAAAGAATGGCAACCTACTGTGGGAAAAATCTTCCGCCTCGTCAGTCATGGATCGAAAGAGACAAGCGTATATCACGTATAGCATTTAACTGTTGTCTGGTCTCCCAGCCCCAGTCCGATTATTGGTTTCTGCTAAAAAGTTAAAAATTCTCTGAAATCGCAAAAGCCGTCCCATGTGTGGGCTGTGTGACGAATTATATTATTTTAGTATTTCTCTCCCCTCTTAAAATCGCCACATTTTCTCGCATGTCCAGCGGGCTAGATTTCATTTAGACGTCAAGAGCGGCTACTCTGATCAACAGTTGCATAATGTCAGGGTTCTTGCAGTGCCATGTCGCGCATGGATAGGTGTCCCTGCAGACGCTTTCGGTGAGCAACCCCATGGCCAAACTTTGCTGCAACCCGCGCCAGTTCCCTTCCAGTGCTAATGACCGTCTGCCTGCTCTACTCGAGGTCTCTCCTCACCAACAACATCAAATATGATCAATCATATCTCCGCAAAAAAAGCTGAACCAGGCAAAGTAAAATCATCCACACCTCTTGACATTTCCTTTATTAACATCCGGGGTATTCGAAACCAACTTCTGTAGCGTTAAATATTTAACGATAAGTCCCCTGTCATCTTAGCGCTTTGCGAGACTAATCTCAACCCCTCCTCTGACTTCTCGATCCCTGGTTACCTTTCCCTCTTAAGGAAGGACTCAATTGTTCATATGCATGGGCTGGGGATTTACGTCAGTGAACACCTCCCTCTAGCTAGAGTGGCATTTCTTGAATCTCTTGACCATCCATACATGTGTCTTCGTCTGTCACCTCAAATCGGTTAGCTATCTTTTCTTTCTGTAACGTTTCCCCCTCCTCTCTTGATTGCTCCCTGCTAGACAGCATCTCTGACAATATAGATAGGGCTACTTCCTCCCACCCATTCGCTATAACATTTGTGTTCGGTGATTTTAACGCCCATCATGCCAAGTGGCTAAAAAATACTCTGGCACTGATTCAGCTGGCATTCACCCCATGAACTTTGCTTATTTCTCAATCCCTTACGTTTCCCCACGCGCTTTCTCAGTATCTCTTCAGGGCACGCTTCTCTACTAGATCTCTGCTTCACCTCTGTACCTGACTCCTGCCAAGTCTCTCAGCTTTGCCCTCTCGGTAACTCCAAGCATGCTGTTGTTTCTATTAATCTCCCTTCACTCTCACTCCCCCCAGGAGCCTCCTACCAACAGGATCTCCTACTGCTTACAAAGAGCAGACTGGGATGCGTTTCGCGATTTCCTTTGCGACACCCCTTGGAGAAAAGTGTTCAGTCTCCCAGTTGAGGACTGCGACTCTGAGGTATCCTCCTGGATGAAAGCTGGCATTGATGCCTTCATACCGATTAGGATTTTTCGTTTAAAACCTCATTTCTCCCCCTGGTTCTCTCCTGCCTGTTCGACCGCCATTGCACACAGAAACCAGTTCTTCCAGCTATTTCGGAGCCATGCAACAGACCACAATAGGCGGCTATTCGCCTCTGCTCGTAATGAGTTTAAGAGGATCCTGAATAACGCCAAGCTGTTGTTTGCTGAGAGAATGACCGCAAGTTCAGCTTCAAGGACTATTGGCGACTGTGCAAACGTGTTGAACAACAGCAAATTCTCCACCCCACCCTTAATTGATTAATTTGAGGTCCTCACGGCACCTGTGAATAAGGCCGAGTGCTTTGCTCGCAGATTCTCATCAAACTCCACATTTGACTTGTCAGGAGTACCCACACCCGACTTCCCTCTTAAAACTGATGCTCAACTGAAAGATGTTTACATAACTCCGTATCTGGTATCTAATATAATATCAAAGCTTGACCCTAATAAGGCGAGCGGAGGTGATGGAATCCCGGTCATTGTCCTGAAGAAATGTGCCCTTAAACTCTCCTCTATCCTCTGTAAACTCTACAATTTACTGCCTTTCTGCTTCCTGTTTTCCTGCCTGCTAGAAGTTTTCTTCTGTGGTTCCTGTATTTAACAACATGGGGGAACCCTCTGACCCATCCAACTATCGCCCTGTCAGCCTCCTACCAATTTTCGGAAAAGTGTTCGAGGTTATTATCAATGCTGAAATAGTTCAACATCTTACTGCGTATAAACTATTCTCAGACAGACAGTATGGCTTCCGCTTTGCCAGGTCTACGGCCGATATGCTAACGACCATCACTGAGTACATATACCAGGCCCTTGATAAGTCCGGCGAAGCTCGAGCAGTTGCCCTGGATATCTCCAAAGCTTTTGATAGGGTTTTGGCACACTGGCTTTCCGCGCACGCTACAGGGTTATGGTATCACTGGAAGCTTGATTAATCTGATCCAATCTTTTCTATCTAACTGCATAATAAATGTCATCTTGAATGGGCATGTCTCCACATCTTACCGCACGGAAGCTGGTGTCCCCCAGGACTCTATCCTAGGCCCGACGCTCTTTCTGATCTTTCTTGATCACCGGTCAATTATAGCCAAAATTCGGTGGTCAGTAAGTGACGATTTAAGAGGCAGGATGACGAAGATAAAGGAGGGAAGCAGAGAGAGGGAGAGAAATGCAAAGAGAGTCGTGTTCATTAGTAATAACACACACGCACACACTATGGTAATTTTCTCAGCTTAGCTTAGATGTGGCACAAGCAGTGGCGATTGTGAAACTCTGAAAGTCAGGGGGCACTTTGGGGTTGAGATTTTCTGAGAAGGAGGGAGGGAGGCAAACTCAAGTAGCGTCTTCATTTTCATACTACACCCCCCCTATCGCATACACAACCTAGGAATGAATTTGAGCTACCAATTTTCGGAAAAGTGTTCGAGGTTATTATCAATGCTGAAATAGTTCAACATCTTACTACCCATAAACTGTTCTCAGACAGACAGTATGGCTTCCGCTTTGCCAGGTCTACTGCCGATATGCTAACGACCATCACGGAGTACATATACCAGTCTCACGATACGTCCGACGAAGCTCGTGCTGTTGCCCAGGGTTCAGTCATTGAGTTCTTGCGAAAAGGGAGGCAATCAGATATTGATTTGAATGCTTCATCTTAAATCACTCATAGCCTGAAAACAGTTGATGAGATATATTTTTGGTGACACACAAAAAATATCCTGGAAGTGGTTGTTCTTCTTCAAGTGCCGTGTCCCTTCAGGACGTAAGCAATCATGGGCTTCCATTAGCTCCTGTCACTTGGTATCTCTACCAAGCCCATCATATATGGTTCGCACTACTTTCTCTTTTCTTTCCGTCTACCGGTCCTGTGAGTATCAGATTCTGCAAACCCTCCTTCGTTATTAGGTGCCCCAGAAACCTCATCTGTTACTTCCTGATGTTAATTTTTTTTTTTTTGTACTTTGCGTCCTCTCCAACACCTCGTCGTTGCTCACGTGCTTGGTCCATGTCATCCTCAGCATAATTCTGTAGAACCACATTTCTGCTGCGTCGAGCGTGTTCTTCATCCTTGATGAGATCATCCAACATTCGCTGCCATACGGAAGGACAGATATCACAAAGAAGTCTAGGACTATTTCCTTTGTTTCCAATGAGATTTTACTGTTTCTCATACTCTGGTTAAAATTTGAGAATGCGTCCTTGGCCATGCCAATTAGTCTTCGGATCTCAATGTCACACATTCCATCCTCTGTCAGAACGCTTCCCGTGTATTTAAATTTCTTTACTTTTTTCATTTTAGGTTCTCTGACCTGTAGTTGCATTTTGGGGACTACCATACGTGATACACGCTTGGACGATCATGTCTCGAAAGACACATGACTGACTGGGCAGAAGATTATCCCGCACTAGGTTGCCATTACTTTCTGCGGTAGACTGGTTGCCAGTCAAGGCTATAGAACCCAATCTGTCCTGATATTTAACCCATAACTGGAGGGAAGAGACGGATTAATGGTGACCATACATTTAATTTTTTTTAAAGTTTATTCTCAATATTTTCTTCTCGCTTTCTCTTTCTACATTTTGTAGGAAATCCTGCATTTTCTTTTCCGTATCTCCTATCAGCACCGTATATAGCCGTAGACTCTGTTTCTCATACTCTGGTTAAAATTTGAGAATGCGTCCTTGGCTATCCTACTGCGTCTTCGGATCTCAATGTCACACTTTCCATCTTCTGTCAGAACGCTTACCGGTATTTTATTAAATTTCTTTACTTTTTTCATTTTAGTTTCTCCGATCTGTAGTTTCGTTTTGGGGTCTCCTTTTCACTGATGACCATACATTTACTTTTTCAAGTTTAGTCTCAGTATATAAAAATGCCACGACTATTAAATTATTCTCAACTTTATTACGTGTTCTAGGAACCTCAGCTGTCTCTTCCTGATGTTAAGTGTGAATTTTCTTCTCTAATTCAACAGTTCATTGTTGCTCACGTGCTTGGTCCATGTCATCCTCAGCATAATTCTGTAGAACCACATTTTTGCTGCGTCGAGCGTGTTCTTCATCCTTGATGAGATCATCCAACATTCGCTACCATACAGAAGGACAGATATCACATAGAAGTCTAGCACTTTGTTTCCAATGAGATTTTCTTGTTTTTCAGTACTCTGGTTAGCTTTTGAAATGTGTCCTTGGCCATGCAAATGCATTTTAGGATCTCAGTCTTGCAATATTGCACCATCAATCTTAAAATTTGAAACTGACAACTTTAACAAAATATTGCATTTCTTCATGTGCCGTGTCCCTTCAGGACGTAGGGGATCATGGACTTCCACTTGCCCCTGTCCCTTGTTGGTCTTTAATATTTTTCCTCTTGGTATCTCTCCCAAACCCCGCTTTGCAATCCATTCTTCTTCATGTGCCGTGTCCCTTCAGGACGTAGGCAATCATGGACTTCTACTTGCCGCTGGCAACTTGTCATTCTTAATATTTTCTCTCTAGGTATCTCTTCCAAACCCCGCTTCGCCATCCATTATTCTTCATGAGCCGTGTCCCTTCGCGACGTAGGCGATCATGGACTTCCACTTGCCCATGTCCCTGGTCGCTCTTAATATTATTCTTGTATCTCTCCCAAACCCTGCTTTGCCATCCATTTTTTTTCGTATTCCATGTTCCATCAGGACGTGGGTGATCATGGACTCTCACTTCCCCCGTCCCTTGTCATTCTTAATATTTTTCCTTTTGGTATCTTTTCCAAACCCGGCTTCACCATCCATTATTCTACATGAGTCGTGTCCCTTCAGGACGTAGGCGATCATGGACTTCTACTTACGCGTCGTTTGTCGTCCTTAATATTTTTCTTCTTGGTATCTTTCCCAAACCTTGCTTTGCAATCCATTCTTCTTCATGTGCTGTGCCTCTTCAGGACGTAGGCGATCATGGACTTCCACTTAACCTCTTGTAGCTATTAAATTTTTTTCTTTTAGTATCTCTACCAAGCACTACCCATTTGCGCAAACCTATCAAATGTCTCCTGCTACTTTCTTCTCTCTTTCCCTCTATCCACCCTCTGAGTATCAAATTCTTCAAGCCCTCCTTCCTCATTGTGTATCCTCAGAACCTTAGCTGTCTCTTCATGATGTTAGATATGAGGTTTTTTTCTCACATGCATCCTTTCCAACACCTCATCATTGCTCACGTGCTCAGTCCTTGGTATCCTCAGCATCCTTCTGTAGAACAGCATTTCTGCTGCCTCAAGCTCTCCATCATTGAAGAGATAGTCCAACATTCTCTGCCATACAGAAGAACAGATATCACATAGAAGTCCGACACTCTTTTCTTTGTTTCCAATGAGATATTTCCTGCCTCTTAGTACTCTGGTTAGCTTTTGAAATGTGTCTTTGGTCAAGTCAACAGTTAACAAGTATAAACAACAAAATATTTTCATTGGTCAGATCTTTTTATTCCCAAATGTCAAGAGACATACATAAACAGGAAAAAAAATTATTTATTCCGAGTGAAGTGGAATTTTTTTTTTATACAAGACAGCCAACAAAATATTCATTATTTTTCTTTAATTTGAAAACAAAAATTAATCATCCTTTGTAACTTATTTGAATTCTGGGGCATATTTTCCTTACTATTTTCCGTAGCATTTTTTTCATTCCATTCTTGTAATCTTATTACAACAGCCAAAATTAACTACTGTCTGATTATTGAAGTAATTAAAATTATAATAAAAAGACCAACTCGCATAAAAAATTCTCAAGAGTCTGGCTTATATGGATGTCGCCATAATTGACTTAATGAGAAAAAATAACAGCTAGTCAGAGCTCAAATTTGTAATCAGAGAGAAAGTCTCTGGTCCACCATTTATTCATAATGTACCATTTGTTTACAATATAATCACAGTCATATCAATATATCGAGTCATTTGAAATCTAAGGGTTCTCAGAGGAAACCATTTATTGTGATCACAGATAAGGTTATGAAAATAAATCAAATGAATATTTCATTAAAAAGAAATCTAAAATTGGCAAACCTGAAGCAGACTACCACCACATTTAATTTTGTTGTTTTTCATTTATTTTTACTTTTTCAGTGCAGTTCTATCGATTGTTACTTAAACTTACCGATTACCAAGAAAATTTTGAAAAATTACAATATTTAAACAAATTTGTGAGGGGGGATCATTTCCTCATACAACGTTAAAGTAAATCGATCCTCTATTTTCAAACCACTATAAAGTTGTGTGATAAACTGCCACTCCCTAAAATTGTTCAAATCTTAAAATCTTTGCAAATTTTTTTTGTCATTCATAAAGTTTAAGGTGTAAAAGATAATATTGCACTGAAAAAAGTCCAAAAAATTTGATAATGAACAAATTTACAGGTGGCAGTAATGTCGTACCGGTGGATGGTTTCAAAATTGAGGCTTGATTTACTATAACGTTGTATTAGAAACTGATCCCCACCCAGAAAATGTTTAAATATTGAAATTTTTCAAATCTTTTTTGGTCAATCATAAAGCTAAGGTGGTAAGCGATAGTACTGTGCTGAAAAAAAAAAAAAAAAGAAAAACAACAAAATTAAGCATAGTGGTAGTCTGCTTCAGGTTCGCCCTAAAATCATTTGCTCGCTGGAGAAAGTTAGGTATCTCCACTAATTTGTGGCAGAAAGAGCATATATTGTCAAAATCTTTATGCTATTATTAAGAGGAAAGCCCAAAAGATATTTTTTTGATTATTTAACTGAATTCGTTAATTCTTTCAAACGCGTTGAACATTTTATTTATTGCATCAGCGGTGGAACAAAAAGATTAGTATAAGAAATTTTAGTGTTTTTTCTGTGGCAAAAAATGTTTGAACTTTTTTTGTATGTGTATAAACGTGCTGATTTTAGATACAGACATCCATACATGACATCAGAAAGTAAAAAATTTATCGTAATTTTGCATTTTGTTATGAAGATTTATAATAACAAAAGATTTATAACGATGAACATACGAGGGAGTGCTGAAAAGTATTAAGCCGAGAATTTCCCAAAATCTATCCAGATGACCAAACATCAGAATTTTTTGGGAATAGTTTCCTTTGTTGAGATGAGAACTTTTCAACCCCCCACCAGTTCAAATTTTTGTATCCCTTTGCTTAACGAGATTAGACCATTATTATTATTATCATTATTATTGAAAAGACGCTGCTTCAAATTGATCACAATAAACAACTTCCTTGAGCTTTTCATTATTTTCTACTTGTTTTTTTTTTCACTTTTTTTGTTTTCTTGTACACTTTCTGAATTTAAACAGGATCAGAGTAGCTATAAACGCAGAACATCTTAATATGAAGTTGGTGCTGAAATGTTACCATCCTAACCCATCCCAAAAATCAGTATTCTAATGTCTGGTCACTGAAATATATTTTCAGAAATGCGACAGGCCCAAAAGTCGTAAAACTTTGCCGTAATATTAAAGACAAACGAAAAATTAGCAGTGAAAATACCTCATCTTAAAAGTTTCATTAACCTTCATTTTATTTTTGATTAAAAATCCCACAAAACTGTCTTTTTTATTTTCTAAGAGATTCTAAAAATGTCCATCAGATTAAAATATTCATATTCTCATCAATTTAAAAAAAAATACTAACACACGCACACAAAATTCTAATTTTGTTCTTTATTCTAAAGTTGCAGCTCAAATTAATATCTTCAATATATTGAATTTATAATCCAGCTATTTATATCGAATATCTCACATTTAAGGCATGAAGTGATTGGAATTTAATCAAGGTGGGATTTAACAACCTTACCTGATTGCAAGTTCAAATCCCACCATTTTTGAAGTGCACACCTTAATTATTAGTTAGGAGAGCAGTTAGCTTTCAGGTTCAGTTGGTTGATTTTATTAAGTCAACTCTTATTGGGTTTTATTTAAGGCTAAATTTTCTATGGCCCACCCAGTGAGGATCGAAGTCACTGCTCAAGTTGTAATAGTCCACTAGGCTAGCTTCATCAACCATTACCTCCATGCTGATTGTTTTTTAGCTAATCTTATGATATGGGTTATTTAATATTGAATTCTGTATGGGACACCTAGTGAGTATCAAAGTCAATACACTGTAATAGGGTTAGTATAGGTTGGTTGATTTTATGACGTGTCAACCTTTGTTGGGTTACTCAGGGTCAAATTTCCTATGGACCAAACAGTGAGGATTGAACTCCCTACCTAAAGTAGTAATAGTCCACTAGACTAGCCTCGTCAACCATTACCATTCTTATGATATGGGTTATTTAATATTGAATTCTGTATGGGACACCTAGTGAGTATCAAAGTCAATACACTGTAATAGGGTTAGTATAGGTTGGTTGATTTTATGAGGTGTCAACCTTTGTTGGGTTACTCAGGGTCAAATTTCCTATGGACCAAACAGTGAGGATTGAACTCCCTACCTAAAGTAGTAATAGTCCACTAGACTAGCCTCGTCAACCATTACCGCATATAGATTGTTTCATAGCTAATTTTATATGTCAACCTATGCTGAATTCTGTATGGGCCACCTAGTGAGTATCAAATTCAATACTTTTTGTTAAGGTTAAGTTGGTTGATTTTATATGTCAAATTTTCTATGAACCACACAGTGAGAATCAAACTCACTACTCAGTAGTAATAATCAACCAGTCTAGCCTTTTTTTAACCGTTACCCCATGTTGATTGTTTTAATAAATGATTTTGTAGCATGTCAACCCTTTTTTGAGTTATTTATGCCAGATTGTGGATGAGCCACCCAGTGAGGATCAATCTCACTACTTAGTAGAAATAGTCAACCAGACTAGCCTTGTTGACCATTACCTCATGCCAAACCACCTTTATTATTAATTTTAATTTGTTCCTATAACTTTAATTTGTTCCTATAACTTTATTTATAACTTTATTTATAACTTTAATTTGTTCCTATAACTTAGGTTAGTGTGATTGTCAGTTTATTTAATGTCAAATATTTTAATGGAGTACCCAGTGAGGATATTACTTGCTAGTGATGTTAAATTATGTTTTTTGGTTTTACAAGATGTCATCCCTTGATGGGTTGTTAATGTCAAATTTTCTATGGGCAACCCAGTGAGGATCATACTCACTACACAGTAGTAATAGTCAACTAGATAAGTCTCCTTAACCATTACCCTATGATGATTGTTTCTTAGCTTATTTTATGTCATGTCATCCTTTGCTGGGTTATTTAATGCTAAACAGTGAATGGGGCACATAGTGAGGATCAAACTAATTATGCAGCAATGATGTTAAGTTTCACTGATTGATTTTACAACATGTCAACCCTTGTCAAATTTCGACAAACTTTCGACATCCAATATGAGTTGATGGGCAAAAAGCAACCAGCTTATTAATATAGAGTATAATGATCCTCACTGTGTGTCTCATACAGAATTTGATATTAAATAACCCAACAAGGGTTGACATTTTGTAAAATCAACCAGTCTGACTTTATAAGGGTTAGCTAACTATGTCAACCCTGAGTAAGTACTCACAGCTCATGTCTGATAAACAGAAAGAGAGGGAAAAAAGGAAGAGTTTCTGCCCCTAGCCAGTTCGTGCCTGATATGTTAAATGCACAGAATTAAGTTTAGGAGCAAATGTTGTCAAGAGCATCGCTAAAATAAAATATTTAACATCCGTTGTTTATTTGGTCCTTCTCCTGAGTTCATGCAGTTTCCGTCCTGCGACAGGGCAGCTCAGATGCAATGCACTCAAGCACCTTGATAGCAGCGTCAGGAATTCGAGTACCTGTGTGGAGGTTCAAAGAAAAAGAAAAAAACAATCAATAGATAGAAAAAAATAATCATTTTATAATAAAAAAAAAATTGTTGTGAAACGCAAAAACAAAAGTGGAAAAACAGGCACGAAAGCAGATGTCAGCTCTTTGAAACATTCATTGGCCTGATCTAACAGGAATGCTCAGATGTCCAGTGAGGATCGAACTCACTACTCAAGTTGTAATAGTCCACTAGGCCAGATTCATCAACCATTACCTCCATGCTAATTGTTTTTTTAGCTAATCTTATGATATGGGTTATTTAATATTGAATTCTGTATGGGACACCTAGTGACTATCAAAGTCAATACACTGTAATACAGTGAGTATAGGTTGGTTGATTTTATGACGTGTCAACCTTTGTTGGGTTATTCAGGGTCAAATTTCCTATGGACCAAACAGTGAGCATTGAACTCCCTACCTAAAGTAGCAATAGTCCACTAGACTAGCCTCGTCAATCATTACCGCATGCAGATTGTTTCATAGCTAATTTAATGATATGTCTTCAGCCATGCTGAAGATGAGAAATTGCCCTGATTTGTAAGTACCACCAAGTCGAAGCAGGTTACTAGTTTGGAAAGTGAAATTTGTGAAGCATACTCAGGTATTGCCTACTCCAACATGTTCTCCACTCTCCAGCTATGGGTTCAATAGGTGGGTAGATTATGCTCTCTAACCTTTGGATGGCAGCCTCTAGGACAGAGACAACTCTGAATTGAAAAGCATGAAAAAGTCAACAAGAAACCAATCCATTAGCTTTCTACTAGTAGGGTAAACTGGTCTCTCTAGCCTTGTATGTCAGCCAGTTCAGAAAAAGTATGATTCTGAATTCAAAACCAAGAAGAAGGCAATGGGAAACTGCTTCAATATCCTTCCCACAAAGTCATAGCAATTGACAGATAATAAAAAGGAATCTACTGCGAACCATAATCGTCTGTCTGAAAAGGGATACAGCATTAAAAAAAAAAAAGCAAAGAAAAATTGTGTCTCCTGGAAACATCAATAAGAAGACTGATTGTTTATTTTTTTTACCAGCCTTACTCAGCTTTTTGTTCAGTGTGCTTTCACTTTTAACACAAACTATTTCAGCGTCTCCATACTCCATGGGCAAAACACACGCAACTCTAGTCCTTTTGGGTCGCTGAGGTAAGTCTCTGCTACAACAACTAATATTTTGAAATACTTCTGAACTATACAATTTTAAAAGACCTCACAACTATTTAAAATGTTTTGAGTTTGAGTTTTGTTTAATGACATATCAACCTCTGTGGGTCATTTGAAGCCAAAAAAGTTTTGAAACATTCATAAATAAAAAATTCAGTTTCAGTATTAAATGGCCTATCGGGATTTTGTTATGCTGGTAAAACAAATAAACAATCAATCTTCTTATTGATGTTTCCAGGAGATACAATTTTTCTTTGCTTTTTTTTTTTATTTTAATGCTGTATCCCTTTTCAGACAGACGATCGTGGTTCTCAGTAGGTTCTTTTTTATTATCTGTCATTTGCCATGACTTTGTGGGAAAGATATTGAAGCAGTTTCCCATTGCCTTCTTCTTGATTTTGAATTCAGAATCATAGTTCTTCTGAACTGTCTGAAAAGGGATAAAAATTGTTTATTTGTTTTACTAGCATAACAAAATCCCGATAGGCCATTTAATGCTGAAACTGAATTTTTTATTTATGAATGTTTCAAAACATTTTTGGTCCTAGGCATGACAATAAACTACATCGAGCAGCAAGGCCTCTGATTGGGAGGTTGTGAGGAGCATGGAACCACCTCTTAATTGTTGTTGTTCACAGGTCCACCGTGACCTGGGGTGGTAGCACCTGCTAAGGTCCTAACTATGGGCAAATAGTTTATTTTTGGGGTCAAAAATATAATAGACTTTTATAGAAATATTTTTGAAGGAAAAAATATTACCAACAATACATTTTTTAAGAAAAAAAATTATTACCATAACAGATTTTTGATGGAAAAAAATTATTTTGAATACAAAACTGGAAGACATCTTCAGTTTTCTAAAATAATAATAATAAAAATTTTTTTTTATCAAAATCTAAATCAACCTACTCACTATAAGTAAACATTAAAAAAAATACTTTAAAACCCTATTTTTTGGCATTAAATGACCCACAGATTTTGATATGCCATTAAACAAAACTCAAACCCGAAACATTTTAAATAGTTGTGAGGTCTTAAAATTGTATAGTTCAGGAGTATTTCAAAATATGAGCTGTTGTATCAGAGACTTACCTCAGTGACCCAAAAGGGTGAGAGTTGCGTGTGTGCTTTGCCCATGGAGTATAGAGACGCTGAAATAGTTTGTGTTAAAAGTGAAAGCACACTGAACAAAAAGCTGAATAAGGCTACCAATCACAGTTTCACAAACACAGGTAAGCCACTCTCCTTGCCAAAACCCCAGATGCCTCTGAATTAGCGTACTGTGCTTTTATGCACTTGACCAGCCACTGCTTGGCCAATGAGCGTCCATCACCAGCCAATAAAAATAGAATCAATTTTCTATGAGCAAGGCCCACCAAATGAAATATTGATTGATAATGGAAGAACTTCAAGATCTTTTTAAGTAGCTGGGAGGTGCATTTGAGACTCTAATGCGCCATGTACCGGTCAGGGATGAAATCGTCGAATGCAGTGTTGAAGCAAGAACAGCAAATTAAAAATGCCACATCAACATGCATCAACAACATTTTCTTCAATTAAAAACTGATTTTTGCAGTATACGTATGGTAGCACTTATCTAATTATGGTCTTGTCTTTAAAGATACAGAGCGACTGGAAAACAAAGCCAAAAGATTTGGGGAGAGAATGGTATCTTCTGATGGAAATGTGATGAAGTCCCAGGCATGCCACAGATTGTCACCCGTCGGAGAATTTTTGTTTTTGAATCAAGATCAGCAAAATAATATCAACATATATCGACAACATTTTCTTCAATTAAAAACTGATTTCTGCAGTACACATGTGGCAGCACTTATCTAATTATGGTCTTGTCTTTAAGGATACAGAGTGACTGGAAGACAGGGCCTGAAGATCTTGGGGGAGAATGGTATCTTCTGATGGAAATGTGGCAGTAAAGTCACAGGCATGCCACAGATTGTCACCTGTCAGAGAATTTTTTTTTCTTTTGTGAAAAACTGGTGGGTCATTTCCCTGTGTATGGATGGCTTTGAGTGGTGACTACGTTCATGAAGTGGCTCGCAAGCAAAGTAATTAACGGATGTGATGATGAGGTCAAGAATATCTCCCTCCATTGCATGCTAGCAAAAACAGTAGCCAAAGTATGCGAGATGGATACTGTGAGAGGAGACTGGTGTATGGATGGCATTGAGATGCAGTTCTGGGGAGACGAAGAGTCTGTGGCTACTAGAATTGAATGCGAGCATCAAGGAGGATGCTTGTTTGGGGTATCTGAAGATACCAAGCACATCAATCTGGATGAGCTTGATGCGATTTTAGGCAAACTAATTACTCTGGTTACACGGCCCTTTTTGAATTTGATTGTGCATCTACTGTGTGAAGTCTTCACCCGAACAACGTCCTCTTCTTTGTATATCTCTTGAATGTTTTGTGGTTCAAATGAGGGTGTGGCATCAATGTTTTCTTACCCAAGCATGGTACCTATACAGCATATTGGCTGTTGAAGGTGAAAGACTGTCCTTGGAAGTGACGTTGTGCCAGTAGACTGCCTCTGGCACTGAATATTGCTTTCTGGCAGTAATGGTCTTGATCCTTCTATGTTCGACTACTCAATTTCCAGCTGGTACATGGGCACCAAACAATCTCATATCCATCTCCCAGCTACTTATGTGTAAATACAATGTCGTTATCAGTCAATGTTTCATTCAGCGAGCTGTACTCATATTCAGCGCACAACGTCACTCCCAAGGACAGCCTTTCACCTTCAACAGCAAATATGCTGTATAGGTACCATGCTTAGGTAAGAAAACATTGATGCCACACCTTCACTTGAACCACAAAACATTCAAGAGGTATACAAAGAAGAGGACGTTGTTTGGATGAAGACTCCACACAGTAGATGCACGATCAAATTTAAAAAGGGGCTGTGTAACCAGAGTAAATAGTTTGCAGCCGATGCAGACAGATGGAGTGCCGTGGCATGTGAAGAATTTATGCCCTTTTCTGGGGTTATATCGATCACCAGACCCTGATAGTGACAGTGAAGAAAGTGAACAATTAGTGTACTTAGAATAGAGTTCACCAGGAGATTCCTTCGATACCAGCAGTTCAGAAACTGATACCAGAGCCCCCAATGAACCTTTAGGTAATAGTGCATATGAAAACGAGACTTACGTTGTTACTCTTTGTGGGAACACCTGACAGAAAAAATCTGCCCCTGGATGCGCCAGCTGTGATCAGAAGGTGTGTAGCGGAGACTTAACTTAGTGACTTAACTTAGTGCTAGAGTCGCATGTATTTTACAATTGTGTATGGAGATGGCGAATTGACAAGCTTCGGACTGAAAGCGAATTGAGCAGCACTTCATGTGGGCGAATGTGGCGGTGTTGATTGTAGCCATTTTTATTGGTAGGTTTTGGGTGCTCTTTGGCTAAGTGATGATTGGTCAAGTGCATAAAAGCACAGTACGCTCGTTCAGAGGTGTCTGGGATTTTGGCAAGGAGAGTAGCTGACCTGTGTTTGTGAAACTGTGACTGGTAGAACTGATTAGCCTTCAGTCAGTCAGTTAAGTGCCATACGTGAAACATGCTTGGGTGATCATGTCTCGAAAGAGACATGACTGACCGGGCAGAAGATTATCCCACAGTAGGTTGCCATTGCTTTCTGCAGTAGACTGGTTGACAGCCAAGGCTATAAAACCCAATCTGTCCGGTTATTTAACCCATAACTGGAAGGAAGAGATGGATTAATACCTTTCCGAAGGGTATTTGCACGTAAGTGAATGCAATGAATTCAACTGGAATTCGAACTCGGCTCCCTGATTTCTCATTCCGAGCCGATATCCACTGCACCACAACGCAAATTTGATTAGCCTTACTCAGCTTTTTGTTTATAGTGCTTACACTTTTGACGCAGTTGTATGGTTCAAAGTCCAAGCTTTGTTTTCTATAGACGTTGCAAGTATTTTATTTTCTGCAGACATCCTATTATTTGGGCAGTATTTATATTTGAAAAGATTTGAAGATTTTGTGCTTGGTAACAGTTGCTATGTATTTTTTTGTGCTTCTTGCACTCTCTCGAGATATACCTGACAGAAATTTGGAAATTAATATTCTTACCAGGACCAAAAATGGCAGCACATCCTGCTTCTCGAAGAAAATCATAATCTTGAGGTGGAATTACTCCGCCAGCAATCACAATGATATCACTGAAAGAAGAGAAATAAACAATATATGAGCTCTCACACACACACACACACACACATAATACTTTTGCACAGTACTGTATGTATGTAAGAATAACAGAAGATCCCTGAAAACAGAGAAGCTACTCATGGAAAAACTTATGCAAATTGTATAACACTGTTCAAATATATATAGGAACGCAAAAAAACAAACTAAAAAGATAGAAAAAAAAAAACAAACTAAAAAGATAGAAAAAAAAAAAACAAACAGAAAAAGAGACAAAATTTCCATCAACAAATTTCAGCATAAGATAACTGAAAGCCACACAATGTACTACTTACGGTCTGCCCAAATTTTTCAGTTCTTTTATCAACTCAGGAACAAGAGTCTTGTGTCCAGCAGCCAGAGAGCTGACCCCAACAACATGGACATCAGCATCTATAGCTTGTTGGGCGGCTTCTTTTGGAGTCTGAAACAATTAAGGAAATTGCATATCCTAGACAATAATTCATTTATGTACACCTGAGGGGATTCTGAATGGCTCTTTCAAATTCTGACTAAATATCCAAACATAATTTTTTAATCCCTTCTTAGCTAGATTAAGAAGTTTTACCATCCATTTCATATATATATATATATATATATATATATATATATATATATATAAATATATAAAGAGAGAGAATTAATTTGGAGAAGTTTATCATGTAGCTGAGCAGTGCTAGTTCATTTGTGCAGACTTCAAAGTTTCGTGAAGATGTTATTGTAATGTCTTCACTCTTCAGGGTCATTTGCTTTTTCTGCAAGAAACTTTAAAGTCAGCATGACTGAAATGACACTGAAGTGGCAAACTGCTCCACATTAATTCTATATGCACTCAATTCCTATCTTGATATTGGGAAGTTTATGTCAAAAATATCTGCTGGCTTAAAATAGCTTTCCACCAGTAAACAACTTAAAAAAAAGAAAAACACCAATTCTAGCTCTAAACATCATTACGATTTAACACTATATGTATGTATATGTGTGTGCATATATATATATATATATATATATATATATAAAATGGTTTATTTACCCATTAACTGCATTTTTCATGCTTAGCCATTTCTCAAAATAGGTGGCTGTTAATTATTAAGGATTTTATTTTACATGAACAAAATGTGAAAGGTCAGCACATTCACCTGACTTGACCCCAATGGGGATCCCTTCCAACTCAAGGACAAAGTTTATAGCCAAAAACCAAGAATTGTTAGTAATTTGAAAAATTACATAAGAGATGCATTTCAAGAAATTAATACACAAAAAGAACATGTGCAAAAATACAGGGTGTCCATAAAGTTTGTGTGTACTTTAAAAAAATGTATAACTTAAATAAAATTATATTTTTTTTTTTTACAAACACAAACTTTATGGACACCATGTATTTGTTGAAGTGTGAGGGGTAGATTTCAAAGCTGTGTAAATTGTGAGGAACAACAGTTTGAGCACCTGTGTTGATAAAATTTAAGTGTGTTTTGTATTATTACACACAATAAAATTTAATTGTCAATGTCATAATTGTAAGATTAAAACATCTGAATGCTTTATTTGGATTTCAACTGTATTGTTATATAAATAAGATTTTGACGGCTTTTAACACACAACTAAATCTCACTCCCAAAATTACGTTTCTGCCCAATGCCTTCATTTAAAAAAAAAAATAAGAGTACAGTGGATCAAAATGTATAACACAATGAAAAAGAATAACCATCTTTATGTAGAAACAAGAGTTTTTTTTGTTTATTTTTTTATAGTTTATCAACCATATGTGGGTTATTTAAAGAAAGAAAATTTTTTTAGCTCGTAAGGAATCGTTTTTTTCTTACTAATTAACCCATAGCTAGTGGTAAGCTGAATTCATCTTCTTCTATGTGCCCCTGTCCCTTCAGGACGTAGGCGATCATGGTTCTCCACGTCTCCCTATCCCTTGTGGCTCTTAGTATGTTTGCACCTGTTACTCCTGGTAACCCCCGTTCCGTCATCCACCTGATCAGGCCCTACAAATATGTTATCCGCTGCCTTACTCTGTCTTGCCTTCCTTCTATCTGACCAGTCAGTATCAGGTTCTCCAGGCTCTCCTTCCTCATTGCGTGTCCTAGGAACTTCAGTTGTCTCTTATACTTTTTCCCCAAAAAAGTGAAAATAAAGAACCCAATGGGAATTGGAACTCAGCATTCTGAAGAACAATTTCAAGCAGTTATCCATTACACCACCTGCACCCAGTATTCTCAAGTGGTCATATATATATATATATATATATATATATATATATGTATAGGTATTGACCAGGCTTGACATTGCTTAACTTTGGTGATCATATTAGAACCTGCGTTTCAAATTAATGTGGTTTTAAGCCTTTCAGACCACCTGCACTGCAAAGCTTACAGTACCCAGTGTTCCAAAAGGGTCACCCATCTAGGTGATGAAAAGTTTTGACATTGCTTAACTTTGGTGATCGTATTTGAGCCAAAAGAAAGGTGACAAACTTACTGAAAAGAGTGGGCCAACATCTACATCAAAACCCATATCAGCGAATCCTGTTGCAATAACTTTACCGCCTCGGTCATGTCCGTCCTGCCCAACTTTGGCCACCAAAATCCTGGGTCGTCGGCCTTCACCTTTTTCAAACTCCTGCAGGAAGAAAGTCACGTTAAAATAATAAATAAAAGAACAAAAGAAAAGCTCTTCATCTGTTAAAACCTATTTACGGTAACAGGATGTCACAGATCAAATCTAGAGTAGCTATCTATCAAAGAGAGAGCCTAGTTAGAAAAGCTGATTTTGTAGGCCATCTACCAGTGTAAAGACAGTAATCCTTACTGGGTGACCCACTATGAAGACTCTATGCCAAGTAATTTGAGTAAGTATTCAAAAGATCCATAAAGGAAGTATTTGAACAAGATCCAAGTATATACAGGGAAAGGATTAAAAAATAAAACTTACCAATAATCCTTCTCAGATTAAGTGGATACAGTCAAAGATTTTGATTATATATATATATAGTCATCCGCAGACAGACATGTTTCGCAGTATCACAGCTCATCAGTACAATTAGACTCTGATTGCTTTTAACCCAGGATTGAAACCCAATCGAATTGGTGTCAGTCGGTGATTCTACCTCTGGGCTATGGATGCTTGGTAGAAGAAAGCAGACTTTTTAACGTGTATATTATCATTATAAAATCAAATCTTAGTCATTAGGGTTTGTTTACATCCTGTAAATAACCTGTTGTGAAAGCTGCCTGTCTCTGCCATTATGAAGATAGCTCAGTGGTAAGATGGCTGTCTAATCAGAAATTAGTCAAATTTTGATCCCAGCTTGAAGTTAAAACAGATAATCTAGCTGCACTGAAGAGCCGTAATACTGCGAAATAGGTTAGTCAGCAAATATATATATATATATATGGAAAAAGCAAGACAAACACATTATTCCATGGTTAAGTGGAAGTTTAGTCCTATTTCAGGTGAACCATCTTCAGCTTCCGTCTTTATTGTACAGAAGATTTTACACGAATGTAAAATCTTCTGTACAATAAAGATGGAAGATTTTTTAAAAGGGTGGAAGATTTTTTAAAAGGGTAGACAATTTTTAACAGGAGGTTGGATTTTAGGGTTTTTTTATTGATCAATAGATTTTTTTTCTACCATTTATGAGTAAAGGGGCTCGAATGTTTAGGTCAGAATTAGGATTAAACAATTATGGTATACTTAGTTATACTGTATAATGAACAACAATTAAGTGTGAGTCATTTATTTTAGTAAAATAATTTTTTTTTTTTAATTATGTTGGAGTATAAGTTATAAATGAAACATTGTAATTAATTAAATTTTAAAGAAAATTATCTTACCTGATTAAGGTACCATACAATACTTAAATAGGTAAATAATTTTTAACAGCAAGTTGAATTTTTCATCTTATATTTTAAAAATAAATCATTTTCACTATTTATTTTAACATATCATCTGAAGAAAAACAGCATTGTTCTGAAACATGTAAATTTTTGTGTAGTGATATTCAGTTAAGTGCCATGCGTGAAACACGCTTGGGCGGTCATGTCTCTAAAGAGACATAACTGACTGGGTAAAAGATTATCTTGCAGTAGGTTGCCATTGCTTTCTGCGGTAGATTGGTTTCCAGCCAAGGCTATAGAACCCAATCTGTCCTGTTATTTAACCCATAACTGGAAGGAAGGGATGGATTAATATCTTTCCGAAGGCTATTTGCACGTAAGTGAATGCAACGAATTCAACTAGAATTCAAACTTGGCTCCCCAATTTCTCGTTCAGAGCTGATATCCACTGCACCACAAGACACATAGTGATATTATGCTTTTATAAACCATTGTAATAACAAAATTACAATATTAAGTTCTACTCTGTATCGAGCACTCTTTATAAAAGTAAATGCTTGAACAGTGCGTTTTAATCTACTTTTTCTTTCACTTTCTTGTAATATATATATATATATATATATATATATGATAAAAATTAATATATAAATATATGTGTGTGTGTATTTGGACTAACTGTAACTGAACTTGGATACAAAGGTTAAAAACAAATGTTGCAGAAACAGTTTAACAACATAACTACATTGCATGGTAGTTCAGTGAAATAAACGGATTAGGTGGGGGTTTAACAAAATAAAGTCATTAAGCAGTAATTCAGCAAAATAAGCAAGTTCGGTGGTATTTCAGCAAAATAGGCCCATTAGTCAGTAATTCAGCAAAATAAACAAGCTGAACAGTAATTCAGCAAAATAAATCCATTGTCCAGCAAAATAAGCAAGCTGAACAGTAATTCAGCAAAATAAACCCATTGTCCAGCAAAATAAGCTCATTATCCAGTAATTCAGCAAAATAAACCCATTGTCCTATAATTCAGCAAAATAAACCCATTTTCCAGTAATTCAGCAAAATACACAACAGCGATAGAAAATAACAAATAAACCAGTCAGTCAATGATAATTATGATGTTAATTTCAAAATGCCTCCAAAAAGTAAGAGAGATTTTATTTTATCCCTTATCTTCTTCATAAAAAACAAGTCCTAGCTTCAGAAAAAAAAAAAAAAAATTCTTTCTCAAATAATATAATACCAGATTACTCAAAATTTTACTGAGTTCTGCCCCACTGTCACTCACCTGTACTCTGCGGATGACATTGTCCACTTCATCGTTTTCACCATATTCTGTTTTGTATGCACCACTCACCAGGCGGTCAGATGCAATGTGACGCCCATAAACCTACAAGCAAAACAGAGGCAAAGAGTTTTAGAACAATTTCAAAATTTTTGTTTAAAAAAAAGGGGAATTTGTTTTTTTAAGAATTTGCAATATTCAGACAAATTTAAAATGTATATATATATATATATATATATATAGTGATGTAAATTAATAAATATACATATGAAAGTGCACATATGTATTTAGTATTATTATTCAGGTGTTAATAAAACAGTGCTCAATGTATGACAGAGCTGTATTATATATATATATATATATATATATATATATATATATATATATATTAATAAATATACATATTATCCTATGTCTATGGCATGACTCGGAGTTTCATGCGTTATACAATTATCAGGTGCATATTTCAAACTGACAGATTAAACTGTCAGTTTGAAATATACACTTGATATTGCATAATGCATGAAACTTAGAGTTGAGCCATCGATGCAAGACAATATGCGTAATATATAAAAACAGACCTGTCTGCAGATGACTATATATATATAGTCATCCACAGACAGGTCTGTTTCACTGTATCACAGCTCATCAGTACAGTTAGATATCCGATTGGTTCTAGCCAAAATTGAAACCCAGCCAAATTGACATCAGTCGGCGATTCTACCACTGAGCTATGGGCGCTCAATGAAAGAAGGCACACTTTAGCATGTTATATACAATGTAAACACATTCCAGTAGCTGAGAGTGTTTTCATTCATTACTGAATGAACGATTTGTAAATGCATGAGTTGCTACTGTTTTTTCAAAGTCTACCATTCCTTCATAGTGCTCCATAGGGGTGTGAGTGCATATATATATATATATATATATATAATAATTATTAACTAGTTATTGGTCAGAATTAAATTAAACCAGTACACAGCTGAATTAAGAAGGGCTCAATGCATATATAATGTGGAGCTTTTAAATATTTCAATTCAAAAGTCAACCAATTACAGTACCTGGGTTTCAACCTTTCTGTATCTTCAAGCGTTTTATATTAACTGATCATTCAACGCTTTTTTGAACACATAATAAACCTATAGAACCCAATCTGTCACTCATGCACACGTGAAAATAAAGACAAAAATTCTCCAGCATTTGGATAATTTTTTATTAAGTTGGTTCTAAGCTTTCAGCTCACATGAGCCGTCTTCAGAGAGGTTACAGGCACATTAACATAAAAACATCCACCATCAAAGACGATTTTATCTTGTGTTGACATAAAATTTTGCTAAGCAATGACAACCTGTCACCTTTCTGATCAGAGTTCAATTAAACAACATTTCTTAGAAAAACATATGTAGGAAATATAAGACACGTTTTAGTCAACAATACAATAATCCTCACTCATGCACACAGTAAATAGAACCTTCAGATATTGGAGGCCATCTACATTAAATTAAAACAACCCACATTTAAATCTGGTCATAACACATTTCATTGCATATGATTCTGTTAACATTTCTGGCTCTCGCACGGTGTGATGTCATAGAACCGTATTACAAATTCACGAGCTGCATTTGCTATTTGGTGACTGTTGTCATTGCTTAGCAAAGTTTTATGTCAACACAAGATAAAATCGTCTTTGATGGTGGATGTTTTTATGTTAATGTGCCTGTAACCTCTCTGAAGATGGCTCATGTGAGCTGAAAGCTTAGAACCAACTTAATAAAAAATTATCCAAATTTTGGAGAATTTGTCTTTATTTTCACCTAAAATTAAAGCCAAAATGCAATGTTTAGAACGGCTCATGATTAAACATAACAGACATTCATTATCTCTTATATTTAACAGTATATGTTTAGAAAAAAACAAAATATATATATATATGCTTTCTCTCGTTTTCCTCTTTGCTTTTTGTTTCCTCTTTCCTTCCCCTTCTTGATTTCTCATCTTGTTTTCACATATTTTCTGCCCTTTTTCTTTTTCCCCTTTTTTTTAATATCTTCTTATCTTGTACAAAAAGATTTCCAAAAATAAAAGTGACTCTTTCCAGAAATTTTTTTTCAAAAAATAAATAAATAAATAAATAAAAATAAATAAAAATTTAAAAAATTTTAAAAAAAGAGAAAAAAAAAGTTTATTACCATCATTATTAACTACCTGATAAGACATTGTTGTTCCAATGTCGAAACAAAATGTCCAATTTTGTAGTAGTTTGCACAATTTCTAAAGTAATAATTAATAATAAATATTCATTGGTCTAATTTTATATTCACCACTGTTTTAAATAAATTTTTTGAACATTGCAACTATTTTCTTTGTTCCTTATTCACTTGGAGATATATATATATATATATATATATATATATATATATATATTTCTCTCCCCCGCCTAATATATTAATAACTTTCTAAATCTACGAAATTGTTAAAATATATATATATAGTTTTTTTTTTTTTTTTAGCAACAAAAATATAGTAGATATAATAGTTAATTAATAATGCTGATCTTAATTTTATAAAATTTTAATACCAATGCCCACCAAGATTAATTTTAAGTCTTCCCACATATTCTCCAAAGTAAAAGTTGCTTTACTCTGATTGGTCCACATTGTACATACAATAATGCCTCCCTGATTAAAAGGGGTCTTGCTTGTTTTTAACCTTTTAAAGCCATTCATTTTGAAATAACCACATCACTTGATAAGACACAAAAAGTGTCAAAACAAAATAGCTACTTTTGTAGTGATATTGTAACATATCAATGTTATAATTTATTAATAAATATTATTATTATATATATATATATATATATATATGAACATCAAGAATGAAAATACTGATATATATTACTATTTTAATATTAATAACATTAGTAATAACGCTATTTGTCTAAATATCTAAATAATAATGACTACAGTTATGTATTAAATATAAATCAAGATTATCAATCAGATACTTGATTGCAGCAACATTTTTAGATATTAATAATATTAGAGTATTGATAATATTATAAATGAATGATGAACAAAAAGCTAATCTCTGATGAACCAATCGTCTTTGAGGACTTACTACTTCCATGGCATCCGTGATCTCTCCAACAGAGCACCGGGCCCGAGCAGCCTCAATAGAAAGCGCCAAAAGATTACCATCTTTGGATGCACAGCATTTGGTAATGGCTTCTAAGCACCTGTCAGCCTGCGGATGAGAAAAAAAAATCAATGACTGAAGATAACAAATTGTTGTCATTGTAGAAAGCCTTATTTCATGTTTTTGAAGTAACGAAACATATAGAAAAAGTGAAAATATCATGGCAAACTTATTGAAATTTTTCAAGTGTATACATTTAAATGTTATGAAAAACTAGATTTTTTAAAAAAATATACTTTAAAAAAATTAGAAAACTATTACACCAATTCTACATATCAAAAACTTTGACAATATTAATTCATAATTATATATATGAAATTTTTTAAAAATCAAATTACAAAAATGAAAATGATTTTACAAAACAAATATTAAAACAAGGCATTTAAAATAACAAAGGAAAGTGAAAAGAATTATTTGAAAGAAGTTTAATACTGACTCATTTATTAAAATATGTATTGTTCAAAAATATATTGTTGGTAATATTTTTCCTTCAAAGTGTATATTTTTTGATAAAGGTCTATTTTTATGTATATATTTCTATGAAAGTCTACTTTTATACTTTCATAGTGTTTTGACTACTACCGGTAGTGTGCAAAAGTATTAGGACAGGGGGGATTTTCCTAAAAACCTCACTGAAATTCAAATACAGGGTAAAAAGCTAAACCTTTGTAAGAATTAACTAAAAAAGAAGAGGAAAGGCGGCTTCAGAATTTGAATTGGCTCGCACAAAGCCCTGATCTCAATCATATTGAACATCTATGGGATATTTTGGATAAAAAATTGATAAATCTAATGTTACTTCGCAAGAATCACTTTGGGAACAAATACAAGCTGCTTGGCAGGAGATACCATTAGATACATTGAAGAAGCTTGTGATGTCAATGCCTAACAGAATGAAGGATTTAATCAAAGCAAAAGGCTATTATACTAAATATTAAATTTATTACGTAACAAGTATTTTTTTCTTGTTAAAAATTTGTTGAGTAAATCAAATAAAATTACTTTAATTAAAATGTTTATTTTCTGTCAATATGCCTCATAAAAGATAAAACAGTTTTTGTCCTAATACTTTTGCACAGTACTGTGTGTGTGTGTGTGTATATATATATATATATATAGAGAGAGAGAGAGAATTAACACAAGTAAAAGGCTTGTCACTGAGCTGATTCTTGTCACTTTAAACATGCAAACTCAAGAGATTTACAGATGGATACTCCGGAAATAACTCTGCCCACTCATCAGTGGGATATCAACAGAAAAATATAAAGTATTACTGCTATATCTGGGCTGGTGCTTCCCAATTCTCACTGTCCAGCCTCAACAGAGTGTAAAAGTTCTTACACGGCCTTGTGGGGGATGAATTAATCTTCACAGCTAGAACCTGCCAGGCTGTTTTCATGATGGAAAACCATCACCATTTTCTTCATGTTTCTTTGATAAAACTTCCAATCAGACAGCTTGTTCCTCAGCAAACTCCCAAGAGAATGCTTTCCTGACAAATACAATATTGGGTCTTTTTAAGTCCAGTGTCAACTGATATGTATCTTTCTCATCTTCATAATAATCTCTTACTTCCTACTTCACCCACCCTTGAAAGTTTCACTCAGTAACCCTCTGTCTTGAGTGGTTCTTGGGTCTTGTATTGGGAAAACTTTCAGCAAGATCAGATATCTAATTTGCACAAATAATCCAATTTTGGCCTCACCTGTTTGGAATCTCGAGTTTCTCGAATCTTTTTCAGCCTGGCACTTTGGGATTCTCGCACTTTTGTGTTGTCTATCGCCAAAACATCAACCAGTTCTTCTTCTTGGAGTCGATACTTGTTCACACCAACAATCACCTCTGATCACATACAGAAGAAGAGATAAGGGTGAGATAACAATTAAATAAAATAGTCAGTTAAGTGACATACGTGATACACACTTGGGCGATCATGTCTCGAAAGAGACATAACTGACTGGGCAGAAGATTATCCCGCAGTAGGTTGCCGTTGCTTTCTGCAGTAGACTGGTTGCCAGCCAAGGCTATAGAACCCAATCTATCCTACTATTCAACCCATAGCTGTAGGAAGAAAAGGTGGATTATATTATTACATTATTAAGTAGTAATTAGAGGGGATCAGTTTACTACTTCATGACAATAGAAAATCGATCCCCCACTTTATGACCAGTAGAAACTTTGATTATGTTTCCACCTATTATATTCAGTCAGTTAAGTGCCATACGTGATACACGCTTGGGCGATGATGTCTCAAAAGAGACATGACTGAGTGGGCAGAAGATTATCCCACAGTAGGTTGCCATTGCTTTCTGCAGGAAAGAGGAAGAGACAGATTAATACCTTTCCCAAGGGTATTTGCACGTAAGTTAAAGCAAAGAATTTGGCTGGAATTCAAACTCGGCTCCCCGATTTCTCGTTTTGAGCTGATATCCACTGCACTACAACACACATCCAAATAGTAATAGATTCAAAATATCAAAAATAAAATTTGAAAAATAAAAGTCCGTAAAATAAAATAAAAATTTAATTTAAAAAAGAAAAATTACATATATGTAAAATGCCAAAAGTTATAAAAAAATAGAAACAAAGAGAGTGCTAGATTGCTATGTGATGTCAGTTCTTCAATACGGCAGTGAATACTGGACAATATAATCGAAGATGAGGAAAAAAACTTGAAGCAGCAGAAATGTGGTTCCACAGAAGAATGCTGTGGATATCATGGACCGAGCATGTGAGCAATGATGAGGTTTTGAAAAGAATGGCAACGAAAAAAAAATCTGAGCAACAAGAAGATACAACTGAAGTTCTTTGGACATGCAATGCAGATGGAGGGCTTCGAGAACCTGATACTGCCAGGCCAGATAGAAGGTAAAAGAGTCAGAGGAAGGCAGCAGATAACATATTTGAAGGGCCTGAGCAGGTGGATGACAGAATGGGGGCTGTGAGGTGTAACAGGAGAAAATATACTAAGAGCCACCAGTTCTTAAGATAGGGAAACGTGGAAAGCCATGATTGCCTACGTCCTGAAAGGACCGGGCACATAGAAAAAGAAGAAAATTGAAAACACAAAGCGAGTACAAACAGCTTCAACCTGGTTACTCGTTAACCATTACACTACTTCGTACTTCCAAACAGCTGATATATATCAATTATCTGTATAATTATTCACACAATAGAACAGAATAAACAGATTATCTCAAATAATTCAAATTTGCTACGATAAAAATTAAAACAGTCAAAGAACCTGAATGGGTTACAGATGCATGAACTAGAATTGTTAAATTATACATCTATCTCTTATTCCACTAGCTATGGATGAAATGATAGGGTAGACTGGGTTCTTTAGCCTTGCTCAGACAACCTGTCTTGGAAAACACTGAAATCAAAGCCAGCCTGAAGGCCTCAGCAAGGCTTACCTGCCATAGATGCAACCATTGCTATTGCTCAAGTTGTGCATGTGGTACCCCAATGACACTAAAGTGGGTTACAAGTTGCAAGCATGCAGGTACCCATGTTGGCTAGGGTGTGAGTTTCATTCTTAATGAGTATTTAAAAAAAAAAAAAAAGGCTCTCACACTTTTGGGGGGTTACTTTTACATGTTTTTTTTTTTCCAAGAAAGTTGAAGTGCCATGAGTATTGATTACAATACAAAAGCAAAACAGATGAGAATCCAAACACTCACATTTGAAAACTATGTGCCAGGTTTCTTCAAAGCATGATTCATTGTGGCTCTTCACAGTTTCCTGTTTTTTTTTGTTTTTTTTTTTATAAGCGTTTCACCCCAAGCAAGGCATGTCACTGCCACTACTGTGCAGGGGGCTACGTAGAGTGGAGAAAGGCTGATTAAATATAGGAAATAACAGAGGGTGGGTGATAGGCGGGTGAGGATACCGAGAATGAGGGTTGGGTAGATGAGAGTGTTGTGAGAATAGTTGGGAGTTAGTGTGATAGGAGGTGTCTATTGACCCTACATTTAAACAGCTGGAGATTGTAACTGTCGGGAAAGCAGACTTGTGGAAGGGAGTTCCACAGGCGGGAAGCGCGAGAAAAGAAGCTGTTGGAGTAGAATTTACGGTTACATCTTATTTGTTTAACTGTAAAAGGGTGGGACCTAGTTGCTAATCTAGTATCTCATGTAAATTCGTGCTTAGGCGGCACCAGTGATCTAAGCTCATCGGAGCAGAAGCCATGGAAGTACTTGTAGAAGAGGCACAGAGAAGCTACATCACGCCGGTGTGAGAGCGGCTGCAGCCAGTCTGCCAAGTCAGTATCAACCACGTTACAGATCCTCCTTTGAATTTTGTCAAGAAGCCCAAGGAGAGCAGCAGGGGCACCCGACCAGATATGGCAGCAATATTCAATACACGGGCGGATGGTAGATTTGTATATGTGCAGAATAGTTTCAGGTGGGAAAAATTTCCGGGCCCTGCACAGGGAGCCCACTTTCATAGCAGCAGATTTGGCAATGGATTCAATATAGTCATTCCATTTGAGGTCCGCCGAGAGTGTAAGGCCAAGGAAGCGTAGTATTTTACTCTCTGGGAGGCTAGCCTGTCCCATATCTCTAAGCGATGTTCAGGTCTTTACTAGCTTGCATGGCTCATTCTGCTACCAATTTACACAAGCTCATTACAAAGCCAAAAAACAAAAAAAAAACCCCATAAGAACAGAAATAAACGCTATTTACATTATTTACATGGTTTTCATATTCACAATGTTTCGGCTGTCATGTTTTGGCATTCTTCAGATGATGGAAATTTAAAATTGAATCATTTATTTCATCCACTGAGTAGATTGTTCTACCTCCACATGTCATGCCTCTTCCAGGTATCTTAGTTTCAGATATTTCTCTTTAGTAACTCAAGTAAGTTTTTGTTCACCTCTGCTGTGGCCAGGTATTGAACTTACAACTCTTTGGATCCACTCACTGGACCATGTATTCTTGGGGACTAAATAAAGGGTTTGGTTTGAAAATCTAACATATATCACCTGGAGAAGGCCAGAGCATACAACGGCCAAAACATAGTGAATATAGCAATAAAGATGAGGAAAATAGTCCAAACAATGTAAATAGGGCAAATAGTTACAATATCTCATCTAAGAAATCAATCAGTTAGCCATACGTGATACATGTTTGGGCGATCATGTTTCTTTCAAGATATGACTAGGCAGAAAATTTTCCTGCAGTAGGTTGCCATTACTTTCTGCAGCAAACCAGTTGCCAACCAAGGCTAAAAAACCCAAACTGTTCTGCTATTTAACCCAGCTAGAGGGAGAATAGATGTATTAATATCTTTCCCAAGGGTATTTGTATGTAAGTGGATGCAACTAATTTGATTAGAATGTGAGCTTGGCTTTCAGAAATCTCAGAAATAATCTTAATCTACTTAATAGGGATTAACCAATTAATCACCTTGGTTATCATATTCAGAAAATTTATCTTAAACATAAAAAAAGGTTTTCCTTTCTGTCAAATCAAGACACCTGTTTCTTCATATTTATAGTTGGTCTTCTTCTTCATGTGCTATGTCCCTTCAGGACATAGACTATCATGGACTTCTGTAGAATCACACACTCACTTACGCACGCACATAATTGCATGCACTAAGTTCAATATTTAATCATTGCATATTTGAATAAATGTAAGCTGTCTGTTGATTGTGCTGAGATAGTCAATCAAACCCAAGGTAAGTGAGCATCCTTTTACCACCAATTTGTGAGGGTGCCTGAACCCCTATAAAAACATTTTACTGTGTAAATCCAGTTGGTTGGAGCAGACATTCATCAAGTCATGTCGAAAAACACTAAAAAAATTAGCGTCCAACTCACTCTGCTATTCAAATTCTATCTTCTGTGCACCCAATACTAGGAACATTAATCCTGAACTTTCACACCTGAACAATTTCTCTCAGATGTACTATATACATATTTTTCTTAACACTGTGTGAAACCTTCAACAATGATGGGCTTAAGGCCATATCATGTTGAATACACCGGTTCTCGCTCGATCACCAAAGTTAAGCAACATTGAGCCTGGTCAGTACTTAGATGGCTGACCGCTTGGTAATACCAGGTGCTGTAAGCGTTTAATTAGGGATGTTCGTGCTTACGACCATATCACATTGAATACACCAGTTCTCGCTTGATCACCAAAGTTAAGCAACATTGAGCCTGGTCAGTACTTAGATGGGTGACCGCTTGGTAATACCAGGTGCTGTAAGCGTTTAGTTAGGGATGTTCGTGCTTACGACCATATCACATTGAATACACCGGTTCTCGCTCGATCACCAAAGTTAAGCAGCATTGAGCCTGGTCAGTACTTAGATGGGTGACCGCTTGGGAATACCAGGTGCTGTAAGCATTTAGTGACGGATGTGCTTTATAGTGCAGTGGATATCAGCTCAGAAAGAGAAATCGGTGAGCAGAGTTCGAATTCCAGTTGAATACCCTGCATTCACTTAAGCACTGTTACCCTTGAGAAAAGTATTAATCCGTCCCTTACCTCCAGTTATGGGTTAAATAACAGGGTAGGACTTTAGGACGCTGCTCTTAAAAAACAAATCCCAATGAATTTTGATACTCGAAAAGAAAAAAGTTTTACTAGCCACAAAACTTATATAAAAACCAACAATAAATTGTTGAAAGAAAAGGGTATTACCAGCAATAAATAAAATTTAGTTGGCAATAAATGATCCTCCAGGGTTGATATGCCATAAAAACAAAACAACCAACCAAAAATCAACAATGATAAACTCACTATATTTCTAAAAACCATAACAATTATTTTCACACAGACAATGGGAGACAATTGACATGCAACCATTTTGCATATTATTCAACAATTATGTACATCATGTATTCTTGTAAAATATTTGTTAATACATTGTTTCGTTACAAACTGATGCATTGTCAACTTTATTTCATCATCTTCTTTCTTGTTCAATCCTAGAATTTTAATGCTTACAAAAATAAATGGTGGGTTGTAAGGATTTGGATAGAAAGTCCCTTTTGGAATTGTCCTTGTGCCAGGATAATTCCACAGAGAAATTATTCCATATAACCTTGCAGTACATGGCCCCCACACTTCTATTTGTCCCTGTCTCATGTCACCCTTAATATCTTTCCTCTTGGTCAGTCAGTTAAGTGCCATATGAGAAACACGCTTGGGTGATCATGTCTCGAAAGAGACATGACTGACTAAGCAGAAGATTATCCTGCAGTAGGCTGCCATTGCTTTCTGTGGTAGACTGGTTACCAGCTAAGGCTATAGAACCCAATCTGTCCTGTTATTTAACCCATAACTGGAAGGAAGAGATGGATTAATACCTTTCCCAAGGGTATCTGTACCACAACGCACATCCATCACTAAACGCTTACAGCACCTGGTATTCCCAAGCAGTCACCCATCTAAGTACTGACCAGGCTCAATGTTGCTTAACTTCGGTGATCGAGCGAGAACCGGTGTATTCAATGTGAAATGGCCGTAAGCACGAACATCCCTCCCTAAATGCTTACAGCACCTGGTATTACCAAGCGGTCACAGTGAATGCAATGAATTCAACTGGAATTTGAACTCGGCTCCCCGATTTCTCGTTCTGAGTTGATATCCACTGCATCACAATGCACACCCTGTTGTTCCTCTTGGTACCTCTCTCAAATCCCACTGTGCCATCCATTTGCTTAAGCCTGCCTCACACTGATTTTTCCTCTGTCTCTCTTATCTTCTATCCATTCTGTGAGTATTAGATTCTCCTGGCCCTCTTTCCTCAATTCGTGTCCCAGGAACCTCAGCTTTCTCTTCCTAATGTTAATTATGAGTTTTCTTTTCATTTGCATCCTCTTCAACACCACGTCATTGATCACGTCCATGGTATCCTCAGAATTGTTCTGTAGAATCACATTTCTGCTGCTTCAAGCCTCACCTTCATCCATGATGAGATCATCCAACATTCGCTGCCATACAGACAGACAGATATCACATAGCAGGCTAGCAGTATTTTCTTTGTTTCCAATGAAATTTTCCTGTTTCTCATACTCTGGTTAGCTTTTGAAATGTGTTATGGGGAAACACACCAACTCCTCAGATAATGGACTCTCCCTCCTATATTAATGTTATGGGGAAACACACCTATTCCTCAGATAATGGACTCTCCCTCCTATATTAATGTTATGGGGAAACACACCTATTCCTCAGATAATGGACTCTCCCTCCTATATTAATGTTATGGGGAAACACACCAACTCCTCAGATAATGGACTCTCCCTCCTATATTAATGTTATGGGGAAACACACCTATTCCTCAGATAATGAACTCTCCCTCCTATATTAATGTTATGGTGAAACACACCAACTCCTCAGATAATGGACTCTCCCTCCTATATTAATGTTATGGGGAAACACACCTATTCCTCAGATAATGAACTCTCCCTCCTATATTAATGTTATGGTGAAACACACCAACTCCTCAGATAATGGACTCTCCCTCCTATATTAATGTTATGGGGAAACACACCTATTCCTCAGATAATGGACTCTCCCTCCTATATTAATGTTATGGGGAAACACACCAACTCCTCAGATAATGGACTCTCCCTCCTATATTAATGTTATGGGGAAACACACCTATTCCTCAGATAATGAACTCTCCCTCCTATATTAATGTTATGGTGAAACACACCAACTCCTCAGATAATGGACTCTCCCTCCTATATTAATGTTATGGGGAAACACACCTATTCCTCAGATAATGAACTCTCCCTCCTATATTAATGTTATGGTGAAACACACCAACTCCTCAGATAATGGACTCTCCCTCCTATATTAATGTTATGGGGAAACACACCAACTCCTCAGATAATGGACTCTCCCTCCTATATTAATGTTATGGGGAAACACACCTATTCCTCAGATAATGAACTCTCCCTCCTATATTAATGTTATGGGGAAACACACCTATTCCTCAGATAATGGACTCTCCCTCCTATATTAATGTTATGGTGAAACACACCAACTCCTCAGATAATGGACTCTCCCTCCTATATTAATGTTATGGGGAAACACACCAACTCCTCAGATAATGGACTCTCCCTCCTATATTAATGTTATGGGGAAACACACCTATTCCTCAGATAATGAACTCTCCCTCCTATATTAATGTTATGGTGAAACACACCAACTCCTCAGATAATGAACTCTCCCTCCTATATTAATGTTATGGGGAAACACACCAACTCCTCAGATAATGGACTCTCCCTCCTATATTAATAAGAGTTAACAGGAAGTTAACGGGGGAAGTTCTTAGAAGTTCTAGAGAGTTCTTTAGAGTTATATTGGAGTTCAGTAGAACTATTAGTTCCAGTTTGGACATAGTTGGACTAGGCAGCTGATATTAATCGGCAGTTAGCCGAATACTAAGGAGTCAGCTTACAGTGGAAGATTACCAAGTTTCTAACATTTTGGGTGTGTTAAGTCGATTAGCAACCAACATAGCACGATTATAACTTTCAGTGTAAAAACTACTCCACAACAAATTGTATCCTTGGCCATGCCAATGCATCTTCGGATCTCAATGTCACACTTTCCATCTTTTGTCAGAATGCTTCCCAGGTATTTAAACTTTTTTATTTGTTTTATTTTAGTTTCTCTTACCTGTAGTTGACATTTTGGGTTCTTCTTTTTGCTGATGGCCATACATTCAGTTTTCCTGAAGTCTATGCTCAGTCTTTTCTTCTCACTTGTTCTTGCTACCTTCTGTAGGAGGTCAGTTAAGTGCCATATAGGATACACGTGTTGGGCGATCATGTCTCGAAAGAAGCATGACTGCCTGGGCAGAACATTATCCCACAGTAGGTTGCCATTCTTCTTCTTTTATGTGCCCTGTCCTTTCAGGACGTAGGCCATCATGGCTTTCCACATCTCCCTATCCCTTGTGGCTCTTAGCACGCTTTCTCCTGTTGCACCATGCAACTCTCGTTCCGTCATCCACCTGATCAGGCCCTTCAAATATGTTATCCGATGCTTTCCCTTGTCTCTTTTTCTATCTATCTAGCCTGTTAGTATCGGGTTCTCCAAGCCCTCCTTCCTCATTGCATGTCCCAGGAACTTTAGTTGTCTCTTCCTGATGCTCAGTATGAATTTCCTTTTCGTTTCCATTCTTTCCAACACCTCGTCATTGCTCACATACTCAGTCCATGATATCCGAAGCATCATTCTGTAGAAACATTTCAGCTGCTTCAAATTTTTTCTTTATCTTCGAAGGTTGTTATTACGTTCCACAAAAAGCTGATATGGTTGAATTTTTATAAAAAAAAGAGTTACTTCCCTTAATTACGCCAGTTTTATAAAATAAAGAGTTACTTCCCCTGATGGCTACATACTTTTGAGTTACTTCCCTTGAATACTACTTTTTTTTTTTCTTTTTTTTTTTTTCGTTTTTTTTCTGTTGGGAAAAAAGTCGCTCCCCTTCAGTGCTACAGTTTTATAGAATAAAGTTATGAATAAAATTTGAAAAAAAAAATTTTTTTTTTTTTAATTGACTTCACCCGAAGTACGCGTGTGAGATAATTAAAAAGCAGAAACATTGCTAAGGAGTGAGAACAACTGATAAATCAGGAAGTGAGATGATAACGACTAACATTGCATTTATAATTTTAAGATCAACATTAACTGGAAAGCATGGCGCAGGTAGTGAGCTCCATAAGCAAGAAATGTAAAAAAAGAAACTTATCATGGAAATTATGGTTACATCTAGCCAATTCAACTTTAAAATGGTGAGATCTTGCTGCTAAATATAGTACTGACCTAAAATTCAGAAAGTCTAGGTACCACAGATAAGATCTCATCCAAACAATTACCATGAAAGTATTTATAGAAAAGGCACAGAGAGGCAATCTTATAGCATTGGGAAAGAGACTGAAACTGAGCTGCCAGATGAGCACCAATAATATTACTGATTTTTCTTTGGATTTTATCAAGGATTTCTAAATATATAGTAGGAGCACCGGACCAGATGTGTCAGTAATATTCAAAGCCTGCAAGAATGGTAAACTTATCTAAACTTATTTATAAATAGAACTTTGTCTGTGTGTGTGTCCGTTACCTATAGACTCCGAAACGGCTGAACCAATTTTCTTGAAAATTTACACAGTTGTACTACAAGCGTCCGCGAGTGTTCTTAGCTAGGTTTTGTAACAAGGTAACCCCAATAAATATCGAAAATCGATAATTGAAAAAATTGGGTTATAGAAGGAGTGGTCCGATTTTAATCAAATTTGATACACTCATAGACAAAGACATAAGAAACGATATTCAGAAGTTTTAAGGTTGCAGTTCTTACAATAGTGCAGAAAATTTGATATCGATACCAGGAAATCAAAATTTGACTTACATCCATTTATTTTTCTTTCAGTCTACGGTTTCGCTTTAACTGGAAACAACTATTGCTTTTTAGTTTTTCGTGCCAACATCCAAAGAGTCTGAGCTCCAGGACCATGGATTAATTTTAAAGCTTCCATTACACCCGAGTAACGCCAGGCTATACTGCTAGTATATATATATATATATATATATATAAGGTGCGATTGGTAAATTGTCGTAATTATTTTATTATTTCAAATATTCTTTCAGCTGAGTCTGAGCTCCAGGACCATGGATTAGTTTCAAAGCTTTCATTACACCCGAGCAATTCCGGGCTATACTGCTAGTAAATATATAAGATAGATTCTGGAGAAATAAATTTACAACTGATCAGAATATACTCTTTGGCAGATAATTCATGTAAAGTAGGAAGAGGGTTGGACCAAGTTGCAAACCACGGGGGCCGGCTACTATTGCAATTACTATTTGTGCAAAGTACTTTTTGAGAGTACTTTTTCTTTCTTTTTTAATCATTTAACATCAAGGAAGGAAACACCACTAGTGCACAGGGTGTTACAGTGAGAGAAAAGACTGAGTATAGCTGGTATTCAAAAATGATAAAAGATGAATGGGATTCAAGAAGATAGAAAATGGCAATTGATGTTGCATTTAAATTTTGAGAGATTCTAGCTATCAGGGAAACAAGTAAACAGAAGAGAGTTCCACAGGTGGGAAGTGAGAGAAAAGAAACTATTCAAGTAGAAGTGACTGTTAGATTTAACTAGTTTAATGGTAGAAGGGTAAGACCTAGAGGCCAATCTAGTAGCACATTTAAATTCACATGGATGGGGGCACCAGGAAAAAAAGCTCGTCAGTGCAGATGCCACGAAAATATTTGTAGAAAAGACAGAGGAAAGCCACATCATGTCGAGAAAGTAATCAAAGTAGAGATACTAAGTCAGGATTGATTGAATTGGAGATCCTTCTCTGGATTTTGTCAAGAACCACGAGATGAATAACAGGAGTAACCAACAACATATGACGACAGTATTCAATGCAAGGACAAATGGTAGATTTATAAATGTGCAAGATGGATTCTGACGAGAAAAATTCCATTGTTGAGGTGTAATTTCCCAAGAACCACTGCCAAATACTGTTGAACTGACTCCCAAGATGTTGCTTCCCTGATTCCTACAATCTAAACTGGTTCGTGTCTATAGTTAAACGTTATCTTCTACACATATCTGCATAAGTTGTCTCTTAATCTGTACCCCTCTGCCTTGAGTGGCTCTGGAAAAAAAAAAAAAATTAATGACAAAGAAATAATATGCCAAGCATAACCCTATCCTCACCAGATCCATTATCAAATACTGTTGAACTGACTCCCAAGATGTTGCTTCCCTGATTCCTACAATCTAAACTGGTTCGTGTCTATAGTTAAACGTTATCTTCTACACATATCTGCATAAGTTGTCTCTTAATCTGTACCCCTCTGCCTTGAGTGGCTCTGGAAAAAAAAAAAAAAAATTAATAACAAAGAAATAATATGCCAAGCATAACCCTATCCTCACCAGATCCATTATCAAATACTGTTGAACTGACTCCCAAGATGTTGCTTCCCTGATTCCTACAATCTAAACTGGTTCGTGTCTATAGTTAAACGTTATCTTCTACACATATCTGCATAAGTTGTCTCTTAATCTGTACCCCTCTGCCTTGAGTGGCTCTGGAAAAAAAAAAAAAAATTAATGACAAAGAAATAATATGCCAAGCATAACCCTATCCTCACCAGATCCATTATCAAATACTGTTGAACTGACTCCCAAGATGTTGCTTCCCTGATTCCTACAATCTAAACTGGTTCGTGTCTATAGTTAAACGTTATCTTCTACACATATCTGCATAAGTTGTCTCTTAATCTGTACCCCTCTGCCTTGAGTGGCTCTGGAAAAAAAAAAAAAAAATTAATAACAAAGAAATAATATGCCAAGCATAACCCTATCCTCACCAGATCCATTATCAAATACTGTTGAACTGACTCCCAAGATGTTGCTTCCCTGATTCCTACAATCTAAACTGGTTCGTGTCTATAGTTAAACGTTATCTTCTACACATATCTGCATAAGTTGTCTCTTAATCTGTACCCCTCTGCCTTGAGTGGCTCTGGAAAAAAAAAAAAAAAAATTAATAACAAAGAAATAATATGCCAAGCATAACCCTATCCTCACCAGATCCACTATCAAATACTGTTGAACTGACTCCCAAGATGTTGCTTCCCTGATTCCTACAATCTAAACTGGTTCATGTCTATAGTTAAACGTTATCTTCTACACATATCTGCATAAGTTGTCTCTTAATCTGTACCCCTCTGCCTTGAGTGGCTCTGGAAAAAAAAAAAAAAAAAATTAATGACAAAGAAATAATATGCCAAGCATAACCCTATCCTCACCAGATCCACTATCAATTCTGGCCTGTCTTCGGGCTGCACATTCTTCAATTTTCAGTTTTGGCATGCCTGATGCCACTGCTTTGGCCATTCCTCCAAGTTCTTCAATCTACAAGAAAACATACCAACATCATTCAATAAATAATAATGATGCCTGAAATTAGAAGATGGTTAATCTAATAAAGCAAGTGCAATAAAGACATTAAAGATTATTATTAAAGATTAAGAGAAATAAGATTAAATAAATGCAGGTAAAACAATTAATCATCACTGACAAGGTTTCATCTAAGAAATTATGTATATTGACTTCAGTAGGTAGCATTTATTTTACAAAAAAAAAAAAAAATAATTAGAAATTATTTTGATAAATAAGATTTTGTTTTAAAATTAAACAAGTGAGATAATTTGTTCTGATCACGGGAGTTACTTCCCTTCCGGAAAACAGTTAAGTGCCATATGCTTGGGCGATCATGTCTCAAAAGAGACTGACTGGACTGAAGAGTATCCCGCAGTAGGTTACCATTACTGTCTACGGTAGACTGGTTGCCAACCAAGGCTATAGAACTCAATCTGTCCTGTTATTTAACCCATAACTGGCGGGAAGAGACGGATTAATACTGTTACAGTATTTGTGCATAAGTGAATGCAAGGAATTTAACTAGAATTTGAACTCGGCCTCTCAATTTCTCATTCCAAGTCGATATTCACTGCTCCATAATGCACATCCCACTGCACCACAACGCACATCCTACTGCACCACTTGAAAACAGTTTCCAGTATTGATGGGGGTTCCTTCCTAACCTTTTGCTTAAAGTACTGTGGAACAATAAGAACTTGATTATGTCATTAATTTCTCTTCGAGGTACATGTGCTATTCATTTTAGTTGTTACAGTTGTTGAAAGTCGTCAAGTGATGCAATTTCTGTTATTTGGTACAGTTGTTTGTGATTCTATAGCACCAGTCCATGACGCTCAAAGAAGAAAAAAAGAGAAGCTGGAGAGAGCCCCAACTATTTCAAAAAGAAAACATTAATTTCTCATATTATTTTTTGAAAGTGGGGTGCCGCTATGTTGTCACTTCACAAAATGAGGTTCTTTGAAATTGAATCATGAGTTTACCCATATCACTTCTCAATTGTCCTGACTATGATGAGAAACTATAAGGGCCTCTGATTAGGAGTTTGGAGCTTTTGAGGAGCACAGAACCAGCCTCTTATTTGCCGTTGTTCCCAGGTCCACCCTCACCCTGGGTGACAGAACCTGTTAGGGATCAGGTTTAGGCAAATAGTGAACCTTTAAACAAAAATCAACAGTACATCTTTAATGTAAAACAAGTGTATCCCTGTTGTCAAAAAATGATGGCAAAATATTTGAAAGGATAATTAGCTGTTTCCTCACAAGATATGGCCTCGGAGTGTGTGACAGGAGGGAAAATATCTGCAATTTACGCATTATTCTTCAGTAATGAACTGAGTTCTCTCGATGAATGGCATGTGTATACACCACATCTATATAACACGCTAAAATTTCCCCTCTTTCATTCCATGCACCCATGGCTGACTCCGACTGACACCAAATCAGTCGAGTTTCAATCCCAGCTGGAAGCAAGTGGATGTGTCTAGCCACACTGATGAGCCGCGATACAGCGAAACAGGCTTGTATGTAGATGACTAATATATATATATATATATATATATATATATCAGAAAAATTAAGACAGACACATTATTTCATGGTGAATCGGAAGTAGGGGCCGATTTCAGGTGAACCGTCATCAGCTTCCATCTTTATTTTACAAAGGATTTTTACATTTTTGTGTAAAATCCCTTGTAAATTAAGACGGAAGCTGATGATAGTTTGCCTGAAATAGGCCTATACTTCCGATTCACCATGAAATAATGTGTCTGCCTTAATTTTTCTTATATTTGCTCTATATCTATTTATATGCAAATATGTTTAGAGCTCTCTTGGAGAGTTATCCTACCACTGTATGTACAGGATACTCCTTTAGATTCTTCTATACCCACACTGCATGCTTATATATATATATATATATATATATATATATATATATATATATATATATATATATATATTTTTCATTACCCAACAACATAATTACTGCAAAAAAATAAAATAAGAGCAAACATACAGCAAGAGTTTTCATAATTGGTAGTAAAGTTTAATAACTCGTAGTAAAGAGAATGAACTGAGCCAATGCTGCCTCGCTATTGTCTCTCTCTCTTCATAAGCATGATTATGTGAGAGACCGAAATGTTAACAGAACCACATGTCTAAATGCAATATAATGTGTTGTGACCAGATTGAAATGTGATTTCATTAAGTGTGGGTTGTTTTGATTTAATGTAGATGGCTTCCAATATCTGGGGGTTCTTTTTACTGTGTGTATGAGCGAGTATTATTGTGTTATCGACTAAAATCTCTCTAATATTACCTACATGGCTATGTTTTTCTAAGAAAACTTAACTGCCACCTTTCTGATCATAGTTCAATTGAACGTTTCTTAGAGAAAAAAACAATCAAAATAAAAACAAAAGATAATGCTTAAAAATATTTACCTCTTCAATCACTTTCAATGCAGCATCATACATATCATTTGTTAGGTTCTCCATCATATAGGAACCGCCCCAGGGATCAGCAACCTGGAAAAAGATGGTCAAAGAATAATTTATACAGGATGTGATAAGAAGGTTGGTCTTTTGCTGTTTTACGCATCAACATACAGAAGGATTTTGGGAACTAAGCTTCAAAAATAGGCAATGTGTGAAGCCAAATGTCTGCTTGTGGTTTGTGAATTTGGTTAGTGATTTTGAGTTTGGGTGTGAGTTTTGTTTAATGGCATATCAACACCTCTGTGGGTTATTTAATGCCAAAAAGGTAGAGTTTAAAGATATTTTTTTTAATGTTCGGTTATAGTAAGAAAGTTGATTTAGTCAGATTTTGACGAAAAAATTTATTTTTATTTTATTTTAGAAAACTGAAGATGTTTTCTAGTTTCGTATTCAAAAATGTATTGCTGGTAATAATTTTTTTCCTTCAAAAATGTATGATGGCAATTTTTTTCTTCAAAAATGTGTAATGCTAATAACTTTTTTCTTCAAAAAAATATATTGTTGATAATATTTTCCATTCAAAAGTGTATATTTTTCTATAAAAGTCTATTTTTATATATATTATATTTCTATAAAAGTGTATTTTTATACTTTCATAGTGTTTTGACCCCAGTTTGGGGGTTAGCTATTTACCCATAGCTGGGACCCTAACAGGTGCTACCACTCGGGGTCAGGGTGGACCTGAGAACAACAGAAATTAAGAAGGGTTTCAATGCTTCTCACAACCTCCCAATCAGTGGCCTTTCTGCTGGATGCAGTTTACCGTCATACCCAGGATTAGTGATTTTGAGTTCAATCTCTGAGTTGGGCAGTGTGTACTGCACTCACTGAAAAATGGCCAAGCAATAACTGAACAGTACTAAATAAAGATAAGAACTAGATAAGATATCCCTAGACTTTAAAAAAAAATGAGGAAAGTCTACTCTTGCAGATTAAATAAAGTGTTCAGTTCAGAATTCCCTGTAGGTTACGCAAATCGATATACACTTGAGGAAGATCAGGGGATGGGGATGGTGCACAACAGTCAAAATGTTGTGATAACAACAACAAAGATGAAGATAACAGTTTGAATATACATGTGTAGATAATGATAACACCTCATCCCCAAAATTTAAACGGATAAATACGACACGTAAATCATATTTGCCTTTGACTATTATTTCGGTGATCTGGTAAGTTTCACCCTAAATTAGACATATCAAAGAGAGTGAAAGGAGTTATAAAGAAAAGGCAGAGGGTGATTTGAAAGCAGTGGTTCGGATTTCAATCCCCAAGTCAGGCAGTGTATACGTGAACTCAGTGGAAATGGGCAAGCAGTAATTATACAGTACTAAAACATAAGAACTGAACAAGGTATTCCTAGACGTGACCAGTAGAATGAGAACAGTTTATCCCCATAGATTAAATAAAGGGTTCAGTTAAGAATTCCCTGTAGGTTGTGCAGAGTGTTATACAGCTGTGGAAGACAAATGGTTGAAACAATGTGATAACTGTTGATAATGTCTGCCATAATTTATGGATAAAGCACAGCATGTAATCTATTCAATGAAACAATGTCAAAGATAAATTAACACTCACAAATCATACACTCTACTGAATCGGATTTGATCGACAAATACTCGGAAAAATATGGCTGCTTTTTATACATGTCACATTAAATAATTTGAGCTTCCTGATTGGTTAAGCCTTCTATTGGTGAACTATAAAATGCATTAAGCCCATGGTTGTCTTACCAGTATACAAATGTACACAAAAAAAGTCCAACAATAATAACAACAAAGATGAGGACAATAGTCTGAACATAAATAAACAATGGTAACTTTTTTATCCCAGAAATTTAGACAGAAATTGTCAGACCCGATGTGATACACCATTGGTAATAACAAAAATGAGAAAAACCCGCATGTATATAATGTCAACTCCTCAGCCTAGAAATTCAGAGAGAAATTTTCAAAAATCTTCATTCTTTTCCATATTACTACATATACATGTATTATCTTTTATAGAGGATATTTAGATAGACTAAACTATCGCTAGATAGACTAAACTATCGCCTGGTTCACACTCCACCCACGTCTATTGAACAGGTGAAGAGGCTCATCTCTTGTTCCCTGTTTAGGATGTGGTTTCCGGCTTTCTCTTTTCCATTCTTTTTACCCTTACGTAGCCCCCTGCGCATCAGTGGCATTATCGCCTTGCTTGGGGTGATATCATTAAAAAAAAAAAAAAATATTTTTTTATTTTTCTGATACTCATTATGGGCTCAAAATTATGTAAGTAATAAAAAAAAAAAACAAGAAAAAATAATATTCCCCAACCATACACTGAAACCCAGGAATTTTCCCCTGGTGAGAACATCTGAACATGACAGTATATATATATATATATATATATATATATATATAAAAATATACACAGTTATGATCTGAGATTAAGGACAGGATGGTTAAATAAAAAGACGACAAGAGGAAAACTATATTTAACTAGCCTACATGTTTCATCCTGTGATGGACTTTATCAAGGCAAAAAGACGAAATGAGCTTTATTCCAAATTACATATCTATAAACAGTGCTGGCAACTATAAAAAACACTCACAAATCATACAAAAAGATTAACAAAATATTTTAGTTTTAGAACTCCTTCATGTGTAGTACAATGTCATGATATATTAAAATGAAAAGAATTCAACCATTTTCCTTGGACTTTTTATTATATTTTTATATATATATATATATAGATATTTAAATCCAGAAAGAAGCGGCATGTAGGTAAAATTCCCAGGGAGATCCTATTTATACAAATTTTGGAAAATTAAATATTAAAACTAATCCAGCCTGAGGGCTCAATGTAATGATTTTTGGTTGGTTGTTTTGTTTTTATGGCATATCAATCTCGGCGAGTCATTTATTGCCAACTAATTTTTTTTTTTTTTATTTATTGCTGGTAATACCTTTTTCTTTCAACAATTTATTGTTGTTTTTATATAAGTTTTGTGTCTAGTAATACTTTTTTCTTTTTGTGTATCAAGATTCATTGGGATTTGTTTTAAGGGCAGGGTCCTCAAGTCCTGCCCTGTTATTTAACCCATAACTGGAGGGAAGGGACGGATTAATACCTTTCCCAAGAGTACCAGTGCTTAAGTGAATGCAGGGTATTCAACTGGAATTCGAACTCAGCTCACCGATTTCTCTTTCTGAGCCGATACCCATCCACTGCACCACAATACACATCCGTCACTAAACGCTTACAGCACCTAGTATTCCCAAGCGGTCACCCATCTAAGTACTGACCAGGCTCAACATTGCTTAACTTTGGTGATCGAGTGAGAACCAGTGTATTCAATGCCATATGGCCGTAAGCCTCAATATAATGAAAATTACTTATTTAAAGAGCCAAATTATGAATATGTTTTTTTATATATATAAAAATTAAAAAATTTATGTATGTCGAATGATCATTTCAGAAAAATAAATTTGCTTCATCAACAATCTTTTTTTTCATAATAAAAAAGATCACTGATGAAGCGAATTTATTTCACTGAAATGATTATTCGATATATGTAATTTTCAAAGTTTATTTCTAATATACATATGCCATTTTTATGGCAACATTTATGGGGAAAAATATAGCTTGATAAAGTCCATCAGAAGAAAATTTTTTATGATGGAAAATTTCTATAATAAAAAAGATCGCTGATGAAGCGAATTTATTTCAATGCAAAAAAACACACGCTCTCATTATGATTGAGCACTCTAGAGAAGAAAATTTTAAAAAACTGTTCCCACTTCAGTGATATATGAATTACTCTTCAGCAATGAATTGAGTTCTTTCGGTGTGTGCATACACTGCATATATATAACACGTTAAAATTTCCCCTCCCTGATTCCATGCACCTATGGCTTAGGGGGTAGTGACTCCGACTGACATCAAATCGTTCGAGTTTCAATCCTGTCCAGAAGCAAGTGGATGTGTCTAGCCACACTGATGAGCTGTTATACAGCAAAACAAGCTTGTATGTAGACGACTTATATATATATATATATATATATATATATATATATAGTGTATTGAGGCAGCAAATAATTTTCTAAACATATACTGTTAAATATGAGACAATGAATGTCTATTATGTTTAATCATGTTTAATCATGAGCCATTCTAAACGTTGTATTTTGGCTTTAATTTCAGTTGAAAATACAGACAAAAATTCTCCAACATTTGAATAATTTTTTAATAATTTGATTCTAAGCTTTCGGCTCACATGAGCCATCTTCAGAGAGGTTATAAACATGGTTACACAATAACATCCACCATCACCGACGATTTTATTTTGTATTTAGAAACGTTTAGAACAGCTCATAATTAAACATAATGGACATTCATTGTCTCTTATATTTAACAGTATATGTTTAGAATATATATATATATGTATGTATGTATAGCTATCAATATACATATGTATGGATATACATGCAAGTAGACACACATTTTTTCTGGTGTTAATAAAAGTGCTCAATGGAATATAACAGAGCTAAAAAGTATATATTAATAAATATACATATTATCACACGTCTTTTGCATGATTCGGAGTTTCTTGCGCTATGCAGTTACCAGGTGCATATTATGAACTGACCATTTGTAGATTTTAATTTTTATTTTGTTTCCTGTGTTGTTCATATTCATTATGAATTATAAATCTGGGATGCCATTTTTTTAATTTATTAATTGTATAATTTAATTTGGTTTTGACTGAAACATGAAATTGTAAATTCATAAAAGTTAAATCAATATTAAAAGATTAATTTTGTTAGGGGCATATTTTGTACGTTCAATCCAAGGGGAGACTACTTGTAGTTTATTATTTTCGGAGAACAAAAGGCATTTAAAAAAATAAATAAATATATAAAAAACAGTAATAAAATAGGTAAAAAATAAGTAAATAAATTAATTTTAAATAAATAAAAATCTAAACATGGATCGATGTTAATCTGGGTGTATGTATTTGAGTAGATATATATTCCTGCATGTGGTCATCAATTTATTTCTTTTGTTTAATAAATTGAGGTTATTTAGGTGTTTCAAGATAAGTTTTTCTGAAAGGTGAAACTTATATCTTTTCCCAATTCCATTAGAAGATTTGGTTTTTGCAATGTAATAACAGTTCGTTTTTTGTCGTTGTTTTTAATTGCCAAAAATATTTGGAGAGGGAAGTGCTATTCTTGAATTTGAAGTCAATTAATGATTGTAATATTGGTATTTCCATTATTTTTTTGTTTTTTGTTTTTTTTGTAGAACCAGAATAAAATTTAACATCACCATCAGAATGGATGCTAGCTTTGTAAATTATACATTTAGTCATACATTGACTAATAAGTGGGCAGATTGTATTTTTTCGATAGTTACAATTATTTTTAGTGGAGCTACTATTATTTTGTAAGTTAGACATGTTTTTATTTCATATCCTATTGTTATTTTCTGAGATATATTTATATTTCTTGATGCAACAATAACTAAACTTAATATTGTTTTTGGTGAAAATCTTTTTTTAGTCTAAGGGAATTTTAGGGAAAGGCTTGAAGTGCTAGGAAAATTTTTCTCTGTCAAATGCATCTTTCACATTTACAAATTTACCATTTATCTGTGCATTCAATACTGTTATCATATCTGGTCAAGTGCAACTGTCGTACATATCAAGATTCTTGACAAAAAAAAAAGGATCTGTAATTGATCCTCACCAGGCATCTTGGCTTCAGTTACTTTCTCACCGATGTTATGTGGCTTCCCTCTGTCTTTTCTATGAATATTTCCATGGCAATTGTTTTAACAAGTTTTTTTTCACTAGGTACCTGGTGAATTTAACGATGTGCGTTGTGGTACAGTGGATATTGGCTCGGAACGAGAAACCAGCGAACCGAGTTCGAATTCCTGTTGAATCCATTGTATTCACTTACGCGCAAATACCCTTGGGAAAGGTATTAATCCGTCTTTTCCTTCCGGTTATGGGTTAAATAGCTGGACAGATTGGGTTCTATAGTCTTGGTCGGCAACCAGTCTACTGCAGAAAGCAATGGCAAACTACTGCGGGATAATCTTCTGCCCAGTCAGTCATGTCTCTTTCGAAACATGATCGCCCAAACGTGTATCACATATCGCACTTAACTGACTGAATATAATAGTTTGAAACATAATCAAAGTTTCTACTGAGCATAAAGTGCGGGATCTGTTTTCTATTGTCATGAAGTAGTAAACTGATCCGCCAGTAATTACTACTTATTTATATAATAATATAATCCACCTCTTCTTCCTACAGCTATGGGTTGAATAGCAGGACAGATTAGGTTCTATAGAATTGATTGGCAACCAGTCTACTGCAGAAAGCAATGGCAAACTACTGCGGGATAATCTTCTGCCCAGTCAGTCATGTCTCTTTCGAGACATGATCGCCGAAGCGTGTATCACGTATGGCACTTAACTGACTGACCTGGTGAATTTAACCCTCTAGGGCCATTCGTATCATATTTCATACAGTATGAAAACAAGCCTTGAAAGAAATATTTTCCTGAAAAATTTTTAAGAGAAATATTTTATAAATTTCAAATGAAAGCAGTACTGACTGCTCAGTCAATGAATACCAAATGTTTCCTTATAGGGAAATACCAAATGTTTCCTTATAGGGAAATACTGTATCAAATATGATACGAATGGCCCTAGAGGGTTAAGGCTTCCACTGGGCATAAAGTGGGTGATCGGTTTTCTATTGTCATGAAGTAATAAACTGATCCCTCACTAATTACTACTTATTAATAGAACAAAATGAAAACAAGCCTTGAAAGAAATATTTTCCTGAAAAATTTTTTAAGAGAAATATTTTATAAATTTCAAATGAAAGCAGTACTGACTGCTCAGTCAATGAATACCAAATGTTTCCTTATAGGGAAATACCAAATGTTTCCTTATAGGGAAATACTGTATCAAATATGATACGAATGGCCCTAGAGGGTTAAGGGTGCTAATAGATTGGCAATTAGGTCCCACACTTTTACTGTTGCAATGGCTAAATGCAAACTGCCACTTCTACTTTAACAGTTTATTTTCTTGCCTGTGGAACTCTCTTCAGTTTTCTTTCTTCTCTAACAGCAATCTTTAAAAGTTTAAATGTAACATCAATCGTCAATCTTCTGTTTTCTTCAATCTCATTCCTCTTTCGTTCTTTCCTCAATCCTCTTTATTCTTCGTCTTCTCTTTAACTTCCTGTAGCCCTCTGCATCCTAGTGACATTCCTACCATGCTTGGGGTGAAATGATTAAAAAAGAAAGGGCTATCAACCTTTTGCGGATTATCTAAAGGCAGAAAATACTTTTGGATTGTAAGAATTTTATGGGATATAATGATTTACTGATACAAGTTTTACTATTTAACCCACAGCTGGGATAGAAAGAGGTAGATTCATACCTTTCTCAATGGTTTTTGCATGTAAGTGAATATAATGAAACTGACTGGAATTGGAACTCAGTTCTCAGATTTCCTATTTCAAGTCGTTATCCATTACACCACCCACACATCCAACTTTACAGCACCTGTATTCCCAAGCAGTTGCCCATCTAAGTACTGGCCAGTGTCTACATTGCTTGACTTTGATGACTGTATTGGAATTGATATCTCAACTTGATAGGGCTGTAAGCCAACAAAAAATAAATCTGTCTATATTTCTGATATGAGGCATTGTAACTATTTACATAGTTCAGACGATTGTTCTCATCTTTACTGCCATATTCATGATGTTTCGGGCATTGTACACTCTGGCCTTCTTCAGGATCTGTATATATTTCTGATATATTATAAAACCATGTTGTAACTATTTACATTGTTCAGACTGTTGTCCTCATTTTTACTGTCACATTCATGATGTTTTGTACATTGGCCTTTTTTTAAAAGATACTTTTTTTTAAATCATTTGATGTTGCATTTAATTTTTAGATAATGTAGCTATCAAGGAAGCAAGTAAACAGAAGGCAGTTCTACAGGTGGGAAGTGTGAGAAAAGAAACTGTTCGAGTAGAAGTGTTGGTTACACTAGAATTTTGAACCAAACCCTTTATTTAAAAAAAAGTCAATGACCAAAATTCTTCTCTTCATACACAATGAATCTAAACTTATTTATAAATGGAACTTTGTGTGTGTGTGTGTGTGTGTGTATGTGTCCGTTACCTATAGACTCCGAAACGGCTGAACTGATCTTCTTGAAAATTTACACAGTTCTACTATAAGCATCTGCGAGTGTTCTTAGCTAGGTTTTGTGTCGAGGTACCCTTGATAAATATAGAAAATCAATAATCGAAAAAAACGGGTGATAGAAGGAGTGGTCCGATTTTAATCAAATTTCATACATTCAAAGACAGACATAAGAAACGATATGCAAAAGTTTCAAGGTTGCAGTTCTTACAATAGTACAGAAAATCAATAATGTATATATATATATATATATATAAAAGGCAAGATGTTTGTGTGTGTGTGTGTCTGTTTATCTGCCTGTATGGCTGTATTTTTTTTCAGCTCTTTTATTTTAGCTTTTGCTTCGGGTTTGGTTCAAAGTAGGTATAATTGTAGTTCTTAGTCTCAGCCATGATACCATTTACTCAGAGGACTTATTTAGCCTTCAAAATTCAGTTTACGACGAAAAAAACTTATTGGATATCGATGACAGGAAATCAAAATTTGACTTACGTCCATTCATTTTTCTTTCAGTCTACGGTTTTGCTTTAACTGGAAACAACTATTGCTTTTTAGTCTTTCATGCCAACGTCCAAAGTGTCTGATCTCCAGGACCATGAATTAGTTTTAAAGCTTTCATTACACCCAAGCAATGCCCGGCTATACTGCTAGTATATATATATATATATATATATATATATATATATATACAGTGGGGAAAATAAGTGTTGGACACATCCCATTATTCTTTATTTAACACATTTTTTATGCAGCGAATAACGCGAAAATTTAACAAGAAATAGTTACTCATTTAACAATAACAAATAACTTTAGAAATTGGAACATTTTAATGCATAACAAAAATTATATAATAAAAACGAGAATAGCCTGGAAAAAAAGTGTTGGACACACTAACACAATTTCATCTAATATTTAGTTGAAAACCCCTTATTGGCTATTACAGCTTCGAGGCGTTTTCTATACGACGAAACTAATTTGTGACAACGATTAGGCGAGATTTTGGCCCACTCTTCAACACATACTTTCTTCAAATCCTGAATATTACGTGGATCTCGCTGGTGGACCATGATTTTGAGCTCTCTCCATAGATTTTCTATAGGATTTAAGTCTGGGGACTGACTGGGCGACTTAAGAACATCTATTTTGTTCTGTACGAACCAATCGGAGGTTATTTTAGCAGTATGTTTGGGATCATTATCTTGTTGAAAGATCCATCCCTGTCGCATACCTAACGCATTGGAAGCAGGCAAGAGATTATTTTCAAGAATTTCCCGATATTTGGCTGCATTCATCTTTCCATCTATAATATGAAGTGACCCAGTACCATTTGAAGCGAAGCATCCCCAGAGCATGACATTTCCACCACCAAACTTTACAGTGGGGAGGGTGTTCTTGGGATCGTGCGCTGTGCCATCTCTTCTCCATACTCGACGTATAGAGTTAATGTCGAAAAGTTCAATTTTCGTCTCATCGGACCAGATCACATTATTCCAGTAATCATCTGTTTTCAATAAGTGGCTTCTTGCAAACTCCAGACGAGCATTAACATGACATTTTTTTAGTAATGGTGTCTTTCGAGGTGTACGCGATTTAAGACCGTTGCGTCGGAGTACATTACTAATCGTTGGTTTCGTTACTACTATCCCTGCTTTTTCCAAATCTTTCTGAAGTTCGCCTCGTGTTGTTCTCGGTTGCTGCTGAACTTTTCGTACAATCTTCCTTACTGCTCGATCCGACATCTTGTGAGGAGCTCCGGTGCGCGGACAGTTCACGGTTGAGTCATGCACCTTCCATTTCCTAATAAGGTTTCCTATGGTGCTTACAGGGATTTTGAATTGAGCAGATATACGCCGATAACCAATTCCATTCTTGTGCTCGGCAATAATCTTATCACGGACGACTTGAGAGAGTTCTTTACGTTTACTCATCCTGAGAACCTTCACGCGTGATGGCTTACTGGTGACTAACGTGTTCCAATACTTTCCAACGACGTAGAGTATGGTTGTGCTGAAAGAAAAGAGAACTCTTTAACTTCCGCTTGTACCTTCCAGAAGTGAATTACTTCCCTTGACTTTTTCTTTCCTTCTTTCTTTATTCCTTCTAACTAAGCTGCAGATTCGCGGCGTCTTATACCTTGCTTAATTCTTAGTTAAATAAAGCTTATCTTAAGCTACCTCTGTATCTGTCTTTTTATTACAATGGTCTACAACAATCGAGACACTTCTAAAACGTATAATAGTGTCGGCAAATTAAAATGCAAATAACAATTTCCAGCATTATTTATAAAAAATAATAATAAAATATAATTTAAAACAATGTGTCCAACACTTTTTTTCCAGGCTATTCTCGTTTTTATTATATAATTTTTGTTATGCATTAAAATGTTCCAATTTCTAAAGTTATTTGTTATTGATAAATGAGTAACTATTTCTTGTTAAATTTTCGCGTTATTCGCTGCATAAAAAATGTGTTAAATAAAGAATAATGGGATGTGTCCAACACTTATTTTCCCCACTGTATACTAGGTGCGATTGGTAAATTGTCGCAATTATTTCATTATTTCAAATATTCTTTCAGCTGAGTCTGAGCTCCAGGACCATGGATTAGTTTTAAAGCTTTCATTACACCCGAGCAACGCCGGGCTATACTGCTAGTCTTTAATAAGTCACAATATAATGGTAAATAAGACCAACCTTGGGAATACCTGACTCTTCTTGGAGAATAATTTGGGTATTTCTGGCAATGCGGGCACTGAATGGCGTAGGTAAGCCTAGTGCTTCATCAAAAGAATTTGTGTGTAAAGATTGTGTTCCCCCAAACACGGCTGCCATTGCTTCTATTGCTGTTCGAATGATGTTGTTATGGGGATCCTAAAAAATAAAAACAAAAATTCTTTTTAAAATCATTCAACATATTTTTGAGCGTCTTATAAGATTTTTAATTGACATGTAATTCATTAATTTCTTTTATATATGGTAATTTTTTTTATGTAATGGGTAAAATGGAATAAATAAGTAAAGGATTTCAAATTTGGGACGGTTTGAAAGAAATCTAGTCTTTTCAAGAAGACCCTGAGCGATTTTAGAAGTGTCTCAGGATGGTAGCAGATATGTTCCTCTACACCAAATGTGGGATATAAAGGAAGAGTTTTGAGATGAAAAGCAGGGGAGAAGCGCCCGACAGAGTCACAAGTAATAAGTGGACACATTTTTTTACTTTCTCTTTTCTCTCCTCATCTAACTAAAGAAAGAACATTCACATAGAGCCACGAATCGTCTGCTTGGGCTTTCAAAAATCAGTCAATGTGCATTAACTCTGTCACTCTCTCTTTCACCTATACTTTTATTCTTCCTCAAAACTGGCCAATAAATGAAAGAGCGGAACAAACTCAACATACTTTACTACTATTCAATTGTGCATCTTCTACTTTTCTTCTATTCGGTTTTACTTCCCTTTTTCCTCCCGTGTCCGAGGGTTGGAAGTTCTGCCATGCCGTCCAGGTCTGATGTTCATTAAGGGTCTGATGGGACCACAACAAAATGACCCACCCAAACACAAATGACACCTTCACTATTAGTTCTGGCCTTGTTATTACTAACTATATCTGGATTTGACATGACATATGAAATTTGGAGCATAATTTTCACGGCTGGATGCCCTTCCTAATGCCAACCCCTCCAAAGGGGATGGGCATTTGTGAAGTCACCATCTCGCCATAGTTCACCACTAACTGGAGCGATGTTCTTGTCCATTGTAAAGTAAATGGTCATTCACACAACCACGCTGTTCTCTGAACCACTACCACTCTTACGTTGGGCGCCACATGAACTACTGCTACCCAAGGAAATAGCAGGATAGTTTATCGAGGTTTACTCCTTTAAATCCGCAGAGTTGTCATCTCCACTCGCGTCCAAACACTATTTATTCGTGATTGACACTATGTGAGTCACCAACCAAGGTCAACAGACCCCGCTTAACTGGGTTTTGAGTCAGTTTGGTTACAAGGCACCAAACACTCGCCTGAGACTACCTTTTACAACGGGTATCTGTATGCATTTCAAGCAAGTACACCTGACCAGGGCATACCTCACACACACCCTCAGAGTAGCCTGCTAGTTGGTCCTGGACTGCTTATTGAATATTCGCAGCTAACCTCCAGTATCTGGAGGTCATTCCCCGAGCCGCCACCTTGGGACCCGGTGGATGGGAGATAGCTGCTCCACACCACAAAGGGATAAATCTCAACCCTTAAAATGATTAAACAAGTTTTTGGCATTAGGATCAGATTTTGTTTCATTTTCTTCCACTTCCCAAATTCTGTGAGCAGCTTCAGAAGCCTTGACACCCAATCTCAAATAATGTGGATGAGAGATAGCGGCTCCACACCGCATGCAAAAAAATAACAACTAAACATTTCTTCGTAAATTTAAGAAACTGAACTCTTGACACAGCAAAACCATCTGATGACTAAATAACTTGATGTAACAAATTAATAAATATAATGCGTTTAGTATAATAAAGGAAGGTAAAGAAGATGTTGGGTATTCAGTCAGTTTAGGTGCCATACGTGATACACGCTTGGGCGATCATGTCTCGAAAGAGACATGACTGACTGGGCAGAAGATTATCCCGCAGTAAGTTGCCATTGCTTTCTGCGGTAGACTGGTTGCCGACCAAGGCTATAGAACCCAATCTGTCCTGCTATTTAACCCATAACTGGAAGGAAGAGACGGATTAATACCTTTCCCAAGGGTATTTGCGCGTATGTGAATACAGTGGATTCAGATGGAATTCGAACTCGGTTCCCCGGTTTCTTGTTCCGAGCCGATATCCACTGTACCACAAATGTTGGGTATTACCTATTTATTATTCATTATTATTTCGAGGTCAGAATCTCATCTTCAAAATGGTTGGAGAGTTTGATTTCACATCCATCCACTGTATATGTGTGTGTGTTTATGGTCTATATAAGTGAGCACAAGATATGTGTCATAAAATAATGACCGCATATTAAAATGTAGATGATAAATCTTGTATTTATTGTGTTTTAACTATGTGTGTTTCAACGTGTTTTATTTAAATAAAATAAGAGAAAAAATAAAAATCATTATTATTATTATTATAAAAAGAAGTAAGATTCTTATCTTTCAATTATTGCTCAACCCCCTGATCTGAAAATGTGGAGAGTCTGTTTATGTTTGGCATTAGGTGAAGTTAACAAACATGACACAAGAACAATGAGGGGCATTGTTACAATCTAAGCTGTTTTACCTGCAAGGAAACATTTGACATTCATTAACCAAGGAGACAATACTTTGGTTGAATTTGATAAGAGAACAGGTCTCTCAAGTCCAATTGCTCTTTCCAGTATTGGTGAGGGTTTCCTTCATAACCTTTTATTTAATGCTTCCAAAATGAAGCTGCTATCCTTTAACCATCAGAGACAATCTGTTCTACCTGCCACCAGCATAGATCACGCTAGCTGACCAAAAACTAAGTCAGTCAGTTTAAGTGCCATACGTGATACACGCTTCGGCAATCATGTCTCGAAAGAGACATGACTGACTGGGCAGAAGATTATCCTGCAGTAGGTTGCCATTGCTTTCTGCGGTAGACTGGTTGCCGACCAAGGCTATAGAACCCAATCTGTCCTGTTATTTAACCCATAACTGGAAGGAAGAGACGGATTAATACCTTTCCCAAGGGTATTTGCACGTAAGTGAATGCAATGAATTTAGCTGGAAAAACTAAGTAAGCAATCAATATATATATATATATATATATATATATATATATATATAAGAATAAATCCAACTTAGACCCAACAGACCTACCTAGGTTTCACCTAACGGATCATCAGGGGCCAACTTGCCCTGATGATCCATTAGGTGAAACCTAGGTAGGTCTGTTGGCTCTAAGTTGGATTTATTCTTATTTGTTTGCTCTACTATTGTATTGAGCACTTTAATGTTAGGGTTCTCGCCTCGGGGTTTTTTCTTTTCAGTGAGTATTTTGATGTATGTTCAAGTACTTAGTTTGTTTCTTTTTTTATTTCCTCTTTTTTCCCCTCCGCGTTTATACTCAGTGGGTTTTTCGAGATGGATTGATATATATTATAACAATTATTAATATTATTATTATTGTTGTTATTATTATTATTATTATTATTATTTTTTAAATCGTATCACCCCGAGCAAGGCGGTAACGCCACTGATGTGCAGGGGACTACGTAATAGTGAAAAGATTTGAAAAGAGAAAACCGGAAACCACATCCTAAACAGGGAACAAGGGATGAGCCTCTTAACCTGTTCAATAGACATGGGTGGAGTGTGAACCGGGCGATAGATCTATCTACTCCAATTGAAAAAAAAAAACAAAGTGAGAAGATTGGAAAAGAGAAAGCTGGACAAACACAAACACGGTGCGATGGATAAATTTTTGTCTAAATGGCACAAAAATGAAAATAACACTTACATCTCATTTTAACAGATATATTTCCCAAAATTACACAAAAATATCTGGAAATACTAAAGAGTAAATTTGTTCAATAAAAATTGCCATTGGCTTCAACCACAGCCTCCAGCCAACTTTGGAATAGTCTGCGACTCTTCTGGACAGTCTCCTTGGTTGAATGCTGGCATAATCCTTGCCTTCAGTTCACCTTTGGTGTTACAAGGAGTTTTGTTGGTCTCTCACTTAACTGAAACTCATACATATTAAATCAAGGAGTTTGCAGTCTGGGGAGTTAGGTGGCTAGATGTAAGGAGTGATGTGGTAGCAGAAATTGTTTGACAGCCTTGACTGGGTTCTCCTAATTGTGTGGCTTGGTGCAGTGTTCTGTTGCCAGATGTAGGGTTTCCAGCAGCCACCCTCTTGACCCAGGGCAGCACTACTTCCTCACGGTACTCGATGTAAGCTTCTGTATTGATTCTGAGAGCTTGTGAGAAGATGAATGGAGGCATGATATTGGCATCACCATTAGACTCAGCCAACTCTTTCCGAATCTTCCAGACGGTCCACAGCTTCTGGCATGAATGCCAAGCAGAAGAACACATCATTTATCGCACCCTCTGCACGTGTGTTTATATATATCTAAATCTAAACTTATTTATAAATGGAACTTTGTGTGTGTGTCCGTTACCTATAGACACCGAAATGGCTGAACCGATTTTCTGAAAATTTACATAGTTGTACTATAAGCGTCTGTGAGTGTTCTTAGCCAGAAAATCGATAATATATATATATATATAAAAGGCAAGATGTTTGTGTGTGTGTCTGTTTATCTACCTGTATGTCTGTATTTTTTCAGCCTTTTTATTTCGGTTTTTGCTTCGGGTTTGGCTCTAAGTAGGTATAATTGTAGTTCTTAGTCTCAGCCATGATAACATTTACTCAGAGGACTTATTTAGCCTTCAAAAATTTAGCCTTCAAAAATTCAGTTTATGATGAAAAAAACTTATTTGATATCGATACCAGGAAATCAAAATTTGACTTACATCCATTCATTTTTCGTTCAGTCTACGGTTTTGCTTTAACTGGAAACAACTATTGCTTTTTAGTCTTTCGTACCAATGTCCAAAGACTCTGAGCTCCAGGATTAGTTTTAAAGCTTTCATTACACCCGAGCAACGCCGAGCTATACTGCTAGTATATATATATATATATATATATATATATATATACTAGCAGTATACCCCGGCGTTGCTCGGGTGTAATGAAAGCTTATATATATATATATATATATTATCGATTTTCTGCACTATTGTAAAAACTGCAACTTTGAAACTTCTGAATATCGTTTCTTATGTCTTTGTCTATGAGTGTATTAAATTTGATTAAAATCGGACCACTCCTTCTATAACCCAATTTTTTCGATTATCGATATTTATTGGGGGTACCTCGACTCAAAACCTAGCTAAGAACACTCACAGACGCTTATTGTACAACTGTGTAAATTTTCAAGAAAATCGGTTCAGCCGTTTTGGAGTCTACAGGTAACAGACACACACAGACACACACCGTTCCATTTATAAATAAGTTTATATATATATATATATATATATATATATATATATATACAGTACCGACCATCATTATTAGGCCACCCAAGCGTTTTAAAAAAAATGATGTATTTTTCTTTTCTTTTTTTTTTTTAACTGAGACATTTAGGTATAAGATCAAAAGATGAATATAAGATAAGAATTCAGAAATTCAGCTTTTATTTCCTGGTATTCACATTTAGATGTGTTTAAAAACTTAATTAATGTCTCTCTGATTGTTATTTAACTTTGCCAACATATACCTTTGATAAAGTGTTGGCCAAAAGGTGACTAAGGTATTGTTATGGAGAAACACACCTATTCCTCAGATGATGGACTCTCCCTCCTATATTAATAAGAGTTAACAGGAAGTTAACGGGAGAAGTTCTTAGGAGTTCTTAAAGTTCTAGAGAGTTCTATTGGAGTTCAGTAGAACTACTAGGCAGTTGATATTAATCGGAAGTTAGCCGAATACTAAGGGTCACTTTTCAGTGGAAGATTAGCAAGTTCCTAACATTTTGGGTGTGTTAAGTCGATTAGCAACTGACAGCCTGACTATAACCTTCAGTACAAAAACTATTCCACAACAGGTATAATATGACGTCTACTTTGTTTAAATCTATACACACACACACACACACACACACCCACACAAGGTAATTGAAAAGTAACAAAGTAACTCCCTATTTCACACATGAGTTGCCAGCCAGGAATTCTAACTTAACACACTGTGACATTTTTTGGCAGTGGGTAATAGAGTAAATCTACTATACCGAACCAAGAGATTTGAAAAACTTAAACAAATAGAAGTTATGTCTTTCATACCACAAATCTTCCTGATGAAATCAGTTGAAGCATTTCCTGGGTAGCTCAAGAAGCTGGTCAGGAAATCTTGTGCCAATATCAAAATTTAAATAGCACTTTATGCTCTCGTATCCATTCCTTGTAAAAATTACAGTTAATAAATAATTATAAGTATTTTAAAATGTGGAGTTACTTTTCAATCCCCCAGTACATTTGTGCAAGAAGAATTTGTATCTTCTTTTTCTTATGTATACAAGAGAGCTTCTTTATCATGTCTTTATTCAATCCACACCTGACTTCTCGTGACCTTGTTCTTATTTCTCTGTCACCCTGAGGGATTATGTTTTACCTGTTCAGTCAGGGACCAACCAGATGTTTGACAATGACACCTCAAGAGTTTGGATTTTGGGTTACTGGGGTTAAACTTGCCAACAAGATGAGCCCAGAGCCGGCGACCAGCTCGTAGTTTTGCTATTTCCTGAAAAGAAAACAAAATTTAATTATTTTTGGCCTTCAACTGAATGACAAATGAAAAAAAGAAAGAAAAATTGTTATTGTATCTAAATTGACTAGAACACACATTTTGCTTTAGTCAATCTTCGTCTTTGTGTCATGTCCCTTCAGGAAATAGGCGATTATGGCCTTCTACCTTTTCCTATCAAAACAAATAACTTAGAGAGTTGAGTTAAAGGGAGATAACTACATAATATCTGAAAGTAGACGTGATTAAAATAAAGGGTTCAGTTCAAAACGTTTAGCACCTGAAGAAGGTTTGGTTTGGTTTAAGTTTAACGACCCATCAACTATTTTGGTCATTTAAGGGTCAGTCTTTGAACATTGGGATCACATTTTTTTTTTAATATGGTTCTATTGTCTTAAAGTAGTTGCACACAAAGTTTTGTTGGTAACATTTTTCATTCAATAAAGTTTTGTTGGTAACATTTTTCATTCAATAAAGTTTTGTTGGTAACATTTTTCATTCAATAAAGTTTTGTTGATCACATTTTTCATTCAATAAAGTTTTGTTGATCACATTTTTCATTCAATAAAGTTTTGTTGGTAACATTTTTATTCAATAAAGTTTTGTTGATAAATACTTTCATAGCATTTTGACGCCGATTTGGGGGTCAACTACTTACCCATAGCTGGGACCCTAACAGGTGCTACCACTCCGGGTCAGGGTGGACCTGGGAACAACAGCAATTAAGAGGTGGTTCCATGCTCCTCGCAACCTCCCAATCAGAGGCCTTGCTGCCGGATGCAGTTTACCATCATACCCAGGGCCCCTGAAGAAGGCTGGAGCACACAACGGCCAAAACATCATAAAAATGACAATAAAGATGAGGACAACAGTCTGAACAATGTAAATAATATAAATACTAACTCATCTCAGAAGTATAACAAATTGCTATCCCTTGTATCTCTTAACCACTTTCTCCTGTTACTCCTCCAAAACCCTGCTCTGCCATCCATTTGCTCAAGCCCATCAAGTATGTCACGCGTTGCTTTCCCCAGTTTCTCTTTCCCTCTATCTGTCCTGTGAGTATTCTCCAAGCTCTTCTTCCTCATTGCATGTCCCAGAAACTCCAGCTGTCTTTTCCTGGTGTTAAGTATCAGTTTTCTTTTCATTCCCATCCTCTTCAAAATCTTGTTGTTGCTCACATGTTTGGTTTATGGTATCCTCAGCATCCTTCTGTAGAACCACATTCCTTCTGCTTCAAGTCTCTCCTTCATCTTTGAAGAGATTGTTCAGTATTTGCTGTCACGTTGAAGGACAACCATCACATAACAATCACGCAAGACAATGTGCTCTCTCCCAAGGTCTGCTCAGCATCTTCTTCTACGTGCCATGTCCCTTCAGCCTTTATCTTGTTACTCCTCCCAAACCTTGTTCTGCCATTCATCTGCTCAAGCCCATCAAGTATGTCATGCACTGTTTTCCACTGTTTCTCCTTCTCTCTATCAGTCTTGTGAGTATCAGATTCTCCAAGCATTTCCTCCTCATTACAGCCCAGAAACTTTTGCAGTCTTTTCCTGATGTTAAGTATCAAGTTTCTTTTTCGTTTCCATCCTTTCCAAAACCTTGTCGTATCTCCATAACGAGGGTTTAATTTTAATATCTTAAAAAAAAGTAAATCACTTAATTGTACTCTATCAGTAGTCATAGCAGTGTAAGGATATTATCCTCGTTTTGGATGAGATAGTCACACAAGTCATGTGTCATATCCACTGCATCCCAATGTACATCCTTGTCACACACTATTAAGCATAAAACAAACATGGTTCTACAGAAAGTGGTTGAGAATACCATGAACAAAACATGCAAAAATGTGGAAGTTTTATGGAAAATGGAAACAAAATTACTATATTTATAAAAAGTCAATACTTCTGAAACACAATGTAGAAAAAGGGTTTGGAAAATTTAATCCTCACAGGAAATATTGTATGTATGAGGGATAGATGAAAACAGTAACTATATTTTTTTTTTTAATCATATCACCCCAAGCAAGGCGATAACGCCACTGATGCGCAGGGAGCTACGTAAGAGTGAAAAGATTGGAAAAGAGAAAGCTGGAAACCACATCCTAAACAGGAAACAAGGGATAAGCCTCTAATGAGCTTGCGTAAATGGATGTCAGAATATAAACAGGAAGAGATACTAAAGAGGTTATACATTATTTTGAATTACAAGGGGTAGGAAGTCAAAGAGAGCCATATCCTGAATATACACAGCATATAACAGAAACGGTAAGCATAAATACTTACCATGTAGAAATTCATACCAATACCCCAAAAGAAAGAAAGACGCGGTGCAAATTTGTCCACATTGAGTCCACGGTTCACACCTGGAAAAATAAATAATGACATGTATCAAACATCCAAATAAAGGGTCCTCATCCAATGAGCAATGCTGGCCTGGTCAGTATCTAGATAAATGACCACTTGGGAATACCAAGACCTGTATGTATGGGTGTTATAGGGAAACACACCTATTCCTCAGATAATGGACTCTCCCTCCTATATTAATAAGAGTTAACGAGAGAAGTTCTTAAGAGTTCTTGGGAAGTTCATAGGAGTTCAGTAGAACTACTAGGCAGCTGATATTAGTCGGCAGTTAGCTGAATACTAAGGAGTCAGCTTTCAGTGAAAGATTACCAAGTTCCTAACATTTTGGGTGCGTTAAGTCGATTAGCAACTGACATAGCACGATTATAACCTTCAGTGCAAAAACTACGACACAACAATGGGTTATCTGAATGAAAAACTGGAGCACCAGTTTCAAATTCAAGTTGAACTTAACATTAACTTACATGCAAATGCCATATTTTTTTTTTTTAATCATTTCACCCCAAGCAAGGCATTCCACTGCCACTATTGTGCATGGGGCTACATAGGGGAAGGTAAATAGAAAGAGTAGTTAAATATAGGAAATGTCAGAAGCGGAGTGATAGATACATGTGTGGGTGGGAAGAGTGTTTGAAAGAATGGAAGCGAGTTTGTTAGGAGGTGTCTATTGACCTTACATTTAAACTCCTGGAGATTGTAGCCGTCGGGGAAGCAGTCATGTGGAAGGGAATTCCACATTCGGGAAGTGCGAGAAAAAAAACTGTTGGAGTAGAAGTTGCGATTGCATTTTATTGGTTTCACTGTAAAAGGGTGGAATCTAGTTCCTAATCTAGTATCTCATGCAAATTCAAACCTAGGGGGCACCAGTGATCTAAGTTCATCGGAGCAGAAGCCATGAAAGTATTTATAGAAGAGACACAGGGAAGCCACGTCGTGCCAGTGAGAGAGAGACTGCAGGTGGTCTGCTAAGTCGGTATCGATCACATTACAGACCCTCTGCTTTACCTTGTCGAGAAGCCCAAGGAGAATAGCAGGGGCACCCGACCAGATATGGCAACAGTATTCAATGCACGGGCGGATGGTAGATTTATAAATGTGCAGGATAGATTCAGACGGAAAAAACTTCCGGGCCCTGCACAGAGAACCGACTTTCATAGCAGCGGATTTAGCAATGGATTTGATATAGTCATTCCACTTGAGGTCCACTGAGAGTGTGAGACCAAGGAGGCGCAGTGTTATGGGGAAGTTAAGAGTTTATGTTTTCCTCCCCAGCTTACTGGTTAAATAACTTGATGGACTGTGTCCCATAGATTTGGTCTACCACAGATAGTAAATGTAGCTTGCTCTGTGAATTCTTCTGTCAGGTTATGAATTGAAAAAAAGATAGGATCACCCAAGTGTTAATCACAATGAAAAGAGGAAGTCCAGCAGAAGGCCAATTGTGAGGGATAAAATAAAAAAAGGGATTTCTAAACTTTTCACTGCTGTTTATTTTATTTTTTTACTAGAATTCACTCAATACAAGGCTCAAGATCCACTCAAGATAGAGGTTCACAGTCAGAATGATAAGGATGAACAAGGTATGTGATATTAAAGGAAGAGGAAGTGATGTGATTGGTTTGGTATGGATCATTTAATGCCAAAATTTTCTTGGTAGCTTTGGTGAAATTTTTTTAAAAATGTAATGCTAGTGATTTTTTTTCTCTTTCCTTGGAAGATTTGGTTCACAATTTTTCTCCCAAAATACCACTTAATACAAAAATTGTAAAAATTTGAAAAAGTAAAGCAGTAACCATATTGTTTGTATTTAATTAAAGTTATTTCAATGAATACTTCCTGTACAGATATATCTATGGTATATTTCTCTTACTCTCTCATACACACACACACACACACATATATATATATATATATATATATATATATAGTATATTTCTCTTACTCTCATATCTAATCTAATCTTATTTATAAATGGAATTTTGTGTGTGTGTGTATATCCGTTACCTATAGACTCCGAAACGGCTGAACTGATTTCCTTGAAAATTTACACAGTTGTACTATAAGCATCTGCGAGTGTTGTTAGCTAGGTTTTGTGTCGAGGTACACCCGATAAATATCGAAAATCAATAATCGAAAAAATCGGGTTATAGAAGGAGTGGTGCAATTTTAATCAAATTTGATACATTCATAGACAAAGACATAAGAAACGATATTCAGAAGTTTCAAGGCTGCAGTTCTTACAATAGTGCAGAAAATCGATAATATACATATATATAAAAGGCAAGATACCGGGTCTGATCAAAATCAGTTTTTCAGTCCTTTTATTTCAGTTTTTGCTTCAGGTTTGGCTCTAAGTAGGTATAATTGTACTTCTTAGCTACAGCCATGATACCATTTACTCAGAGGACTTATGTATCCTTCAAAATTCAGTTTACGATGAAAAAGACTTATTTGATATTGATACCAGGAAATCAAAATTTGACTTACATCCATTCATTTTTCTTTCAGTCTACAATTTCACTTTAACTGGAAACAACTATTGCTTCTTAGTCTTTTGTGCTAACATCCAAAGAGTCTGAGCTCCAGGACCATGGATTAGTTTTAAAGCTTTCATTACACCCGAGCAACGCCGGTCTATACTGCAAGTATATATATATATATATATATATATATATATATATATATATATATATTTTGTATATTTCTCTTACTCTCATATTTTTATATACTGTATATTTCTCTTACTCTCTCATTTTTAAACTTACAACTTTTTAGTAGTTTTTCCTATATATATCTATATCTATATATATATATATATAGGCTTGTTATATTCAATACTTTGACTCAAGTTTCATAGACGAACTTACACATGCGCAACATACATATGCACACACTCATTTCTCAGTCTATATCACTGACCTGTTCGGATATATTCCAGACCATCTGCAATGGTAAAAGCCAGTTCCAAGACGGCGTCAGCACCAGCCTCTTGCATGTGATAACCAGAAATGGAGATGGAGTTGAATTTGGGCATAAACTGGAGAAAGAAACGTTTAAATTCACACCACATATTTGATGTTTCAGATTGACAAAGAAAAAAAAAAAAAAATACAAAAATTTTCTTTTCCACTTTTATAACTAAAAGTCAAAAATCCCAAAACCAGATCATTATTATCTGGAGAAGTCCGCAAAGATAAAGTAGCGACCATAATATAAGGAACAGAAACAACAAAGAAATAAAAACAGTTTTAAAAAGGATTTTTGTAGATATTCTAACAATTCTTCAATCTTCTCTTTGCAATGTTTATGGAGGTCTGCCGGTTTTTGGTTTTATATCTAACGTTTTATCGGTTTTATACTTGCTAATTACACGATGAACGACGCTTTTAGACCTATGAACAATATCAGAAATTTCTGAAATTGACTTTTTTTCTTGATAGTTAACGACAATGAGATTTTTTTCTTCAAAAGAGAGCATTTTGTGTGTAGAATATGCCATATTGCTTAAAAATAAATTCCTAATGATAAATGAACTTTTACTTATTGTTGAGTTGAGTACTCCATCGAGTTTTTTAACAATGTAAATTAAAAGTTTATGCAAATTATTAACATCGTTCCTTAACTTTTATCCAGTAGCTTATTTCCTTCGTTCCCTTTAACCTTTATTTAAAAAAAAAAAACTATTATGTAAATTTTTGTAACTTTGTAAAATATTTATGCATTACACCCTAATCTTTATTTGGTGAAAATTCATTGCTAATCATGCATTACTTTTTAAGTAACACACATATTTATGTCTTTGTTTTTTCTGTTCCTTATATTATGGCCGCTACTGTAGATATGGTTATCACTGAACTGGAAATAGTTCCATTCTTAAAGTTAGTGCAATTTAACAGTATTTCTCTAACAAAAATCTTGCTATGATGTGTCATTTTTGCTGTCTTACAATAAATATTCATAAGCAAAAATCTTCAGTGTGTAGTACCAATATTTACCAAGCCAAGATGAATACAGTATAGCAACCTAACAACATGGACCCAGTGATGTTCAAACATGATTATGACCAATCTTTAGAACCAAGTAAATTCTAAAGACCAAATACAACATCTGAGTCTCAGAGTTGAGTACCATATTGTCACTGACTTCAGCCCACAACACAAAACAGACATCGGAGCATTGATTCTAGAAGGCAGTGGGGGAGGAAGAACTTTAGGAGGAATACATGCCTACTTAGCTTAACATCCTACCACATGTGACCTTAGCTTGTCTATGGGATCTGGGTGTGGAAAATGTGCTGACACTTCTAAATACTTACAGTGCTCTCCCAACTTTGTGCCATTTTGATCTTATAGCCAAAACTTAGACAAAGACAATGTCAGAATTTCATGCCCAGAAGGTATTATGATACCTGGCCTGGCCTCCACATACTGAGTACTACTTTGGTTAAGATGTTTCTTTTTTTTAGTGGGTGGGGCAATTTATGTTGACTAGTATTATTAGAGCTTCCTCTAAGGATGACATTTGCCAGGATTAGAAAATACTGATTCATCATTTTACAAAGTTGAGTTCCTGTTTATAATACAAATGCAATATAAAATCAATCTTTGACTTTTTAAAGAGTTATCAATACTTTAGTTTTATTTACAAACGTCAATGATGTGCAGGTGATTTAATGGATAACAACTTGGAATGAGAAATCGGAGAGCCAAGTTCAAATTCTAGTTGAATTTATTACATTCATTTACATGCAAAGTACGGCTTGGGTTCTATAGCCTTGGTTGGCAAACAGTCTACCACAGAAAGTAATGGCAACCTACTGCAGGAAAATCTTCTGACTAGTCAGAAATATCTCTTTCGAGATATGATTGCCCAAGCATGTATCACATATGGCATTTAACCGACTGACTGATTCTTTGGAAAGGTATGAATCTATCTCCCTTCCTAGCTATGGTTTAAATAGTAGTGCTTGTAGCTCGAAAAATATTTATTAATGCAATATTCATGCACAAAAAAAGAATTATTCTTACAATCTAAAAATACGTTTGGCTTCAAATAACCCCCAAAGAGTTGTGTTGGGACGTCCGCGCCTATTCGGCTATAATGGACTATTCCATTACTATGTAAAGTAATGGTGGCATCTACGTAAGAGAGTGTGCTGAGCAGCCGATCGACAAGTCAGTCGTAAACTTCCGGTGACGACCCGGAAGTACCCATTGCTCATACTACGTCTTACGACGGTTGGGACGATTAGCCTTTATTCTTGTATTGGATACTAATAACCTTTGTAAATACTATTTTCACGGAATACAACAATTAAGCTATTCCTGTTGTTGAGTTATTTATTCTTACTCATGACACAACGGTGGGGACAAAGATTGTCGAACACAACAAGTTGATAAACCATAAAAAACAAATCAATCGATACACAATGTCACATTTGAAACTGTGCTTATAGATAACTGCATTCTATTATGAATTGGGAAAAAGAACAATATCAGTAGTACATTAGTAAATAGAAACAAAGTACAAGTAACTCTTTAAAAAACAAGTTATTGATTTGACAATATTTATATTATGAACATAAAAAAATACATTTTTTGATTGACATGAACAAAGGTAGGTGTAATGAATGTTAACTTACCCTCAAACTAAATAATTACCCCAAAATGTGCATCTGTTTATTTACTGTATTTTGCTGCCAATAAGACACATTTTTTCCCTATAAAATATCCCTCAAAACCATCCTGCATCCAATAACTGAAAGGTTTGTAATGTTGTCACTCTTTCCAGTATTGACAGGGTTTCCTTACTAACTTTTTGTTTGAAGTAGTGTGGAATGTTAGCATCATAAACACCATATTTTGCTGCTTATAAGATGCCTTTTTATTCCTATAAAATATCTCCAAAAACCAACCTGCATTTCACAAATCGAAGGTCAGCGACAAGAATTAAAAGTCCAGCATGTGGGGTAAGCATCAGCTCCCCAGTTACAGTTGATTCTAAGTCCTGTATCGAGGGCTCCATCCTGCTTTTAGATTTTGCCTCAATTACTAAGAATTTCAGACAACAATAAGACAAGGCTTTAGTCGTATTATGCACTTTAATTTCTCCTCTAGGTATTACGTTCTAAATAGTTACCATAAATTTGATACTTCTTGGTCTTTAATATGTAAAATAATTACTTAGATAATTTTAAATCATATCATTTACAAACCTTTTATAAAAATAAATATTATCATTATAAATAATACCATTCAAACAATGCAATAAAAAATTCTCCAAGTCTTACCTTTGAAGTATATTCAAAAATGTCTCCAATAATCTGCATGGAAGGTTCTGGAGGAAAAATATAGGTGTTTCTCACCATGAATTCTTTGAGAATGTCATTCTGGATAGTGCCAGCTAAGTCTGTCTGTTTTGCACCCTGTACAAAGAAGAAACTCAAGGTTCGATAATGGAAAAAAAAAGTAGTAAAAACATAGAGAGAGAGAAAAAAAGTAGCAAAAAAAGACAGAGGAGAGAGAAAAAATGGCAAAAACAGAGGGAAAGAAAAGAAACAGCAAAAACAGAGGGAAAGAAAAGAAACAGCAAAACGGAAAGAAAAGAAACAGCAAACCAGAAAGAAAAGAAACAGCAAAACAGAAAGAAAGAAAAAGCATAACGGAAAGAAAGAAAAAGCAAAACAGAAAGAAAGAAAGAAAAAGCAAAAACAGAAAGAAAGAAAGAAAAAGCAAAAACAGAAAGAAAGAAAGAAAAAGTAAAAACAGAAAGAAAGAAAACGCAAAAACAGAAAGAAAGAAAGAAAAAGCAAAAACAGAAAGAAAGAAAAAGCAAAAACAGAAAGAAAGAAAAAGCAAAAAGAAAGAAAGAAAAAGCAAAAAGAAAGAAAGAAAAGAAACAGCAAAAACAGAAAGAAAGAAAAGAAACAGCAAAAACAGGGAAAGAAAAGAAACAGCAAAAACAGAGAAAGAAAAGAAACAGCAAAAACAGAAAGAAAATAAACAGCAAAAACAGAAAGAAAATAAACAGCAAAAACAGAGAGAAAGAAACAGCAAAAACAGAAAGAAAAGAAACAGCAAAACGGAAAGAAAAGAAACAGCAAACCAGAAAGAAAAGAAACAGCAAAACAGAAAGAAAGAAAAAGCATAACGGAAAGAAAGAAAAAGCAAAACAGAAAGAAAGAAAGAAAAAGCAAAAACAGAAAGAAAGAAAGAAAAAGCAAAAACAGAAAGAAAGAAAGAAAAAGTAAAAACAGAAAGAAAGAAAACGCAAAAACAGAAAGAAAGAAAGAAAAAGCAAAAACAGAAAGAAAGAAAAAGCAAAAACAGAAAGAAAGAAAAAGCAAAAACAGAAAGAAAGAAAAAGCAAGAAAGAAAGAAAAGAAACAGCAAAAACAGAAAGAAAGAAAAGAAACAGCAAAAACAGGGAAAGAAAAGAAACAGCAAAAACAGAGAAAGAAAAGAAACAGCAAAAACAGAAAGAAAATAAACAGCAAAAACAGAAAGAAAATAAACAGCAAAAACAGAGAGAAAGAAACAGCAAAAACAGAAAGAAAAGAAACAGCAAAAACAGAAAGAAAAGAAACAGCAAAAACAGAAAGAAAAGAAACAGCAAAAACAGAAAGAAAAGAAACAGCAAAAACAGAAAGAAAAGAAACAGCAAAAACAGAAAGAAAAGAAACAGCAAAAACAGAAAGAAAAGAAACAGCAAAAACAAAGAGAAAAAAGGAGCAAAAATAGAGAGAGAGGGATAAAGCAGCAAAAACAAAGAGAGTGAAAAAGCAGCAAAAACAGAGAGAGTGAAAAAGCAGCAAAAACAGAGAGAGTGAAAAAGCAGCAAAAACAGAGAGAGTGAAAAAGCAGCAAAAACAGAGAGAGTGAAAAAGCAGCAAAAACAGAGAGAATGTAGTCAAAACAGAGCGAGAGAGAGAAAAAAGTAACTGAGAGAGAGAGAGAGAGAGAGAGAAAGAGAGACAAAGTATTCAAAACAGAAAAAGAGAAAAGGTTGCCGAAAACAGAGAAATAAAACTAACCAAAATAGAGAGAGAAAGCAGTCGAAATAGAGAGAGAGAAAAAAAGTGGACAAAACAGAGTGTGAAAGGATAAAAAACATCTAAAAGACAAAGAATTGAGATATCAAAAATACTTAAAAAAAAAAAAAAAAAAAATCAAAAACAAAAGCAAGGAATAAAAGGCAAATATTTGATTAAAATACCTGTTCTTCTGCTGCCACAATATACATGGCCATCACAGGAAGTACAGCACCATTCATAGTCATTGAAGTACTGATCTTGTTCAATGGGATGTCTTGGAATAACAGTTTAGTATCTTCTACTGAATCTATTGCTACACCAGCCATTCCTACATCACCAGTCACTCGAGGATTATCGGAATCATAGCTGAAATTACAAGCAAATATTGAAAATAAAAAAAAGATCTCTCAAGTGCCTTAAGTGTCACTGTTTTAATGGTGCCCCGCCCTCACAAATTTACTTGTGCAACTAGACTGGCAGTTAGGTCTCACCCTTTTATTGTCAAAATAGGCAAATGTAACCGCCATTTTTTCTCTAGTAATTTTTTTTTTCTCGCACTTGAAGCCTGTGAAATTCCCTTCTCTATGCTTGCTTCCCTGATAGTTACGATTTCCAAAGGTTTAAAATGCAAGGTCAATTTCCGTCTTCGATCTTCTTGACTCCTAACTCTCTCTTGCCCTTTCTTCGTCATCCCCCATACCGTGTTTTTTCTCTCTTCCCTCTCCTCTCTTTGTAACCCCCCTGCACACCAGTGGCAGTATTGTTTTGCTTAGAATAAAACAATGATAAAAAGAAAAAATTACCATCAATAATGTTTTAAAAAGTGAGGATTAGAGTTAAAAAAAAAAAAAAAAAAACACACATAAAAACATTTTTTTTTTATTCTTGAGAATGACAAATTATGTTAAACTGTTTATTAGATATCATAGTTACAAGATTTGTCTATATTTCTGAGATGAGGTAGTATTCACATTATTCGGATTATTGTCTTCATCTTTGTTGTCATTTGTACAATGTTTCCGACCTTCTTCAGGAATTTCGAACTGAACCCTTTATTACAATCACTGGGGTTTATGAACTCCATTCCTTGCATAAAGCCTCGATTGGAATTCATGAGTTATCTCCCTCTAACCCTGCAAGATATTTGTTCACCAAGTAACTTGTAGGGTTAAACAAACAACTCTAAGAGTCAAGTCAGGAACTAACCAACGTCTATATCCACTGGGCCACATGTCTTTAAGGACAAGAACAATTGAATTTTTGAGACTTATAAATCTAATGTCTAGTGACCCTTTTTTACCAGAGTTCATATTGCAATTTTTTGATGTTAATGGTTTTCTCTAGTATTTTCTGATGTTAATGTTTCTCTAGTATTTTTTTACCAGAGCTCATATCTAGTACTTCTGATGTTAATGGTTTTCTGTAGTATTTTTTTTTATCAGAGCTCATATTGAAATTTTTGACTGTAATGATTTTCTCTGGCACTCAGCATTACCGGTTCCCATATTGTGTTCATCGCTATGCTTGGTCAGCTTAGGAGATTTTTTAAGCTTAGCATATGTGCTGATTCCTTAAGCTTATGTAGTTTTCAGTGGCGTTTCCTATCTATTATTTTGTACGTCGTACAAATGGCAACAAAGATTAGGACAAAAGTCCAAATAATGTAAATACTATAGTTACAAGATTCTTTTTTTTTGTTTTTTTTAATCATTTCACCCCAAGCAAGGTGAAACCACCACTAGTACGCAGGGGGTTATAGCGAGAGAAAAGACTGGGTACAGTGAGCATTGAGAGAAGGATAAAGATGAATGGGATTCAAAAAGATAGAAGATGGTAACTGATGTTGATTTAAATGTTTGATGATTGTAGCAATCAGGGAAGCAAGTAAATGGAAGTGAGCTCCACAGGCAGGAAGTGTGAGAAAAGAAACTGTTAGAGCAGAATTGGTGGTTACATTTAATGATTTTAATGGTAAAAAAGGGTGGGACCTAGATGCTAATCTACAAGCGTGCTTAAATTCACATCTTTTTTTGTTTCCATTTTCTTTAAATCTTCCTTGTTGCTCCCATTTTCAGTCCATAGTATTCTCAGTGCCTATCAGTAGAGCCACATTTCTGTCGACATGTCTATTCTTCATTTGTGAGGAAACTGTCCAGTATTTACTGCCATATAGGAGGACTGATATTATATAACTGTTCATCACTCTTTTCTTTGTTTCTGTTGCTTCAAGCCTTTTCTTCATCTGTGAGGAGATTGTCCAGCATTCACTGCCATATAGGAGGACTGATATTATATAACCGTTCAGCACTCTTTTCTTTGTTTCTGTTGCCTCAAGTAGCTTCTTCATTTGTGAGGAGATTGTCCAGCATTCACTGCCATATAGGAGGACTGATATTAAATAACAATTCAGCATTTTCTTGTTTCTTAATACTTTATTTAGCTTTTAGAAGACATCTTTTGCTATTTCAGTGCACCATTTTTTTTAAGAACATTCTAGATATCTAAAATTCTGTGCTTGCTAGTTTTTGGTATCTATAACTCATAAATTGCATCTGGACTGTTTCTGTTGCTGACAATCATACATTGTCTTTTTGCAACTGATGCTTAGTCCTTTCTTCTGTCTTTCCTTTACTACTTTCTGAAAGTGTTACCGCTTTGATCTTAACCTGGCTTATTAATTTCACACTTTCTGACCCTTTAAATGATTTTAATGCCGCTAGGACACTGAATGTTACAGGGAGTGAAAGAGAATGAGAAGACATTAGCGATGAGAAGTGAGGAAATGAACAGTAAATGTACAAGATTTAGGAAGACAGAAGATGGAGATTGATGTTGCATTTAATTTTTTAAGATTGTAGGTGGCAGGGAAGCACAAAATGACAAGAGAATTCCACAGACACAAAATGCAAGAAAAGAAATTATTAGAATATAGCTTACAGTTAAATCTGAATAATAAACCAATGAGACCTAGTTGCCAATCAAGTACTGCACTTAAATTTATAAAGTCGAGGTACCAAAAAGGAATGCACAATAAAACAATTACCATGAAAATATTTATAGAAAAAACACAAGGAGCCACATCAGGGCAGTTGTAAAGTGATTAAAGTTGAGATGCCAGTCCAGGACTAATAACATTGCAGATTCTTTTATAGATTTTGTTTTAGCGAGGAGAAAAGAGAATAAAAGAACAAGTTTTTGAAGGAGAGACGATGGCAATAAACCAACTATGATGTGAGGGGCTACCAGAAGTGAAAAAAAAGGGGAAGACATTAGTGAGGAGAAAGAACAATAAAAGAACAGGTTTCAGAAAGAGAGAAGATGGTAATTGGCATTTCATTTAAATGCTTAACGATTGTAGGTGACAGGGAAGCAAGTAATTAGAAGAGAGTTTCCCAGGTGAGAAGTACAAGAAAAGAAACTATTAGAATAGAGCTGATGCTTGCATCTCACTAATTCAACAAAAAAAATGTTGGGACCTAGTTGTCAATCTAGTAGTAGGCTTGAACTCGTACAGTTGAGGCACTAAGGAGAACAGTTCATCAGAACAATTGCCAGAAAAATATTTGTAGAAAAGACAACAGTAAACCCTGTAACATAAGTCAAAGGTTACCAAAGTCGAGATGCCAAGTCAGGATCGATTATATTACAGACTCTTCTTGGAATTTTGTCAAGAATCTCAAGATAAGAACACGAGGCCAGATATGGCAGGAAAATGCAATGCTAGACAAATGGTAGATTTGGAAATATTCAAGAGGAATTCTGAGAAGAAGTGTCTGGCACAACACAGTAAACAAACTTTCTCTCACTTTTATTAAAATCCCCTCTGTTTATTGCATGTTCAGAAAAAATCCACTACTCTTTTTTTTAGGCAGCAAAGAGTAGATGAATACCGCTACAAAAAAGGAGATAATTACTGACTATATTTAACATTGGATATGGCAGGTACAGAGCAGGCAAGACATATATCAATACAGTAAAAAAAAAAAAAAAAAATCAATGAACCAAGTCTAAATTTCTATTGAAGCTATTTGTTCATATAGCAAAATAATCCACTTTTCCCTACATTCTATATATATATATATAATCATCTGCAGACGGATCTGTTTCGCTGTATCACAGCTCATCAGTATGGTTAGACAGCCAATTGCTTTTTACTCAGGATTGAAACCTGACTGAATTGGCGTCAGTCAGCAAGTCTACCTCTGAGGTACAGGCACTTGGTAGAAGGAGACAGACCTTTTAGCATGTATATTATCATTACACATGCCCAATAGCTGAGAGTGTCCTAATTCATTGCTGAGTGAACGATGTGTAGATGCCAGAGTAGCTACTGTTTTTCAAAGTCTACCATTTTTCCAGAGTGCTCAATCAGGATGTAAGAGCATAAATAGTCTATATATATATATCTTCCACTGCACTATTTGTGAACCATTGTCTTAAGATAAGATTAGCTTACATGTTCCAAGACAAAAACCGTTCTTATTGGTTGTGAGTATTTTGTTGGAGGGATTGTTTTTGCAGTTTCAAAATAAATTTTCTCTACAAACCTAGAGTTAAACCTCTAGTTATACTTTTCTCAGAGTATTAAATAACCTGCCCTATAAATAAAAATTACATTGTCTTCCCATTTTAATTTTTTAATGAAACATCATTTTAATGTAAGAATTGAATACATTCTTTGCTAATTCTAAATCTATAAAATACCTGTGGAAATTCTTCTGTTGCTTCATTAAATATGTGAGCTTAACTTTAACAAAATATTGCAATCGTATGAATGCAGGCCAATATTTAAAAGAAGGTACAAATAGAAAGATTAAAAATTGACAAGCTTTTTCATTTCACTGAAGTACATTCTGAAGGGATGCGTATTGTGGTGAAATGGATATTGGCTCAGAATGAAGAGTTACAAGTCATTGTGACAGAGAATTTGAACAAACTTTTCAGCAAGTACCATATTATGTGCTTTCTCCCAGAAACTGTAACTAAGATCTGCTCAGCATCGTTGTCGCAAAAACCACTGGTTGTTGAAGAAACATGAATCTAATTGAGAAGGTATTTATAACAGGGATGAACTTATCTCCCTAGCAGATAAGCATACTTTGAAATGAACAAACCAGCCATTATTTCTGCATTACCTGACCCAAGGATTGAACCCACAATTTTTAGGGAACCCAAGAAAACTTTCTATGTGACAATTTTTTTTTTCTAGATATACATCAAGATATGGAAACTTTGCTACAATATTTTTCTTGCAATAAAAGATCTTACCATTTTGCTAAAAGCCTACACAGAAGACAGACTTGCCTGCCTGGAAGCTCAGATACAGACACTTTCTCACGGGCGCAATGTGGCTTCTCTGTGACTCTTCTACAAGTACTTCCATGGCTTCTGGTCAGATGAACTTAGCTCTCTGGTGCCTCATAAGCTTGAGTTTACTCGAGCCACAAGATTAGCAACTAGGTCCCACCCTTTTACTGTGAAATCAATAAAATGTAAACGCAAATTCTACTCCATCAGCTTCTTTTCTCGCACTTCCCGCCTGTGGAACTGCCTTCCATTTACTTGCTTCCCCAACAGCTACAATCTTCAAGAGTTTAAATGTAAAGTCAATAGTCACCTCCTATCTCGCTAACTTGCATCCTCTCTCTCTCTCTCTCTCATACTCCTTTCTCCCTTCACTCCACTCTCAGTATCTTCACCCTTCTCCTACCCACTTCCAGACACACCCTCTAACCTGTCACTCTTTTACATAAATTTCCTTCTATGTAGCCCCCTGTGTACCAGTGGCAGTAGAATGCCTTGCTTGGGGCGCTATGATTATGATAAAAAAAAGTATTATCAGGTGACTTACCCTCGATGTGTAGGGAGGTCAAAGGCCACACTGAGGCCTTGCTGACCAGCTGCAATATTAGCCTTGTAAAATTTGTTGCTTTCTTCCACAGTACTAAAACCGGCATACTGAAATGAGAAAATGAAGTCATTAAATTAGGTCTTCAAATATGTACAAGGTAATTTGGATTTGAATTTCTTGGATGAAAAATTATCACCATTTACTTTATAGGTTTTTTGGTAAATTTTTGTTTTGTTCCCTGAAGGCCTTTACCCCTTCAAATCTTTCCAAAACATCCCTATTTCCATGCAAATGTATATGCTGAACTCAAATTGGTAATTGTTTATTGAAGAAACCTACCTATTTTTTTCATTTTATTGAGCAGAAAAATGTGGAACTTCTTGTTGCTGTTTATCTCACCCAAAAACCACGGTTCAAAAATGTTATTCACTGCAGACTGAATTCATGCATAGTTTTACATTTTTTCGGTCTTTTTACTTCCGTTTTCCAATTAGTACGCGGAAAATGAGTTCCGAAACCGAACAAATCACGGAGTAATTGTTCAACAGGAGTAAATCGGCTGAAATAAGTATCCTACGCATCATGTCATTCAGCGGTGAATCAGATATGAGAACAGTGGTAAAGGGTGAGATATAGTCCAATAAATTTCTGGATATCATGAAAAAAAGGTAGGTTTCTTCAATAAACAATTACTGATTTGAGTTCAGCATATACATTTGCACAGAATTAAGGATGTTTTGGAAAGATTTGAAGGGGTAAAGCCTTCGGGGAACAAAACAAAAATTTACCGTTTTTTTTTTGTTTTGTTTGTATGAAGTTCACCCCCAAGGAAGGCAATAAAGTTACTAAGACACATGGGGTTACTGGGCATAGAAGAACTAGAAATAGAAACATTCCTAATATTATTTACACTGTTCGAACTGTTATCCTTATCTTTATTGCCATGTTTACAATGCTTCGACTGTTGTATGCTCCAGCTTTCTTCAGGTGCAAGGAAGTTCAAAGCGAACCCTATTTCAATCAATCTCATTCCGTGTGAGGTATTGAACTCTTGGGTAGTTCAATACCTGGCTACAGCAGTGATGAACAAAAATTTAGAGAGTTGAGTTAAAGGGAGATAACTATATGACATACAGAAGTGGCATTGCATGTGGAATGAGAATTATCTGCCCCAGTGATCAAAATAAAGGTTTCAGTTCGAAATTCCTAGCACCTGAAGAAGGCTGGAACTTTCAACAGTTGAAACATTGCAAAAATAGCAATTTTGTCCAAACAATGTAAATAATGTAAATACTACCTCATCTCAAAAGTATAGAGAGAAACATTTCTGATGAGCAAGAACAAAAGTGTAAACAAGAAGACAACAGATGGTGACTGACAATGCATTTAAATTTCTGAAGATTAAAGTTGACTGGAAAGTGTGGAGCCAGAAGGGAGTTCCATGGTGGCATCAAGCTAACTCAAGTATAAATTGATGAGATCTTGACACCAGTCTATTATGGTGCTTAAATTTAAAAAGTCTAGGTACTATAGCAAAGAGCTCGTCCAAACAATTATGATGATAGTAGTCTTAGAAAAAAAGCACAGAGAGGCAACTTTATAGTGGTGGGAAAGAGACTGAAGCCAAGATGCCAGATTAAAACTAATAATATTGCTGATACTTTTTTTTGGATTTTAACAAAAAGCTCTAGATAAATAGTAGGAGCACCAGACCATATGTGGCACCAATATTCTAAGCATGTACGAATGGTCGACTTATGTAAGATAGATTCTGGAGAGAATACTTGTCTAGCAAGACACTGCAAACAAAATCTCTTAGCAGCTGACCTGACAATGGATTCGATATAATTTCTCCACTTAATGTCAGCTGAGAATATTACCCGGAGAAGGCGCAGAGAGTCACCTTCCAGGAGTTTGGCGGGGTTAAGGTTAACAAGCCATCTTTTGCACCAATTAACAACAGACTGAAGGTCGTTTCGGATATTGGCTTCTATTCTGACCTTCTCAAACTGATCAGTCTTACTATTGAGACTGGTATAAATGATTGTGCCGTCAGTGCAGATACCAAGTTGAGAGATGATGTCATCGGGAAGGTCATTAATGAAAATTAAAAACAAAATAGGACCAAAGATAGAGCCCTGGGGGTCACCTGCAGTTGGACTAATTGTTACTGTCATTTACGTTTTAATTGTTACTGTCATGTTTCGACTGCTATGCTCTCTGGCTTTCTTCAGCCATCTACTGATCTGGATAGCCTACAGCAAATTTCCAACTACACTCTTGTCCTGCTTTTCACGGGTTAATAATATTGCATCTTATATGTTTTTAGTACTGCTCAGTTACTGCTGTTCTGATTGAGTTTTTGTTGATACTACCCGGCTCAAGAATTGAACAAACCAAAACTTAAATATCTGGCTACCTTGGTGATATTTCTACGGAGTCAATTTAGTCCCATTGACTTCTTATTCCGTTCGTTGAGGAATTCCACTCAGACAACTTTTATTCAAGAACCACTGCTTTGTTTTTAATTTTGATTGATAAACAAACAAGACACTATAATGTGGATATAAAGTGAGGGATTATTTCTACATTACAATTGATACATAACCTGATCCCTAACTTTGTGGCCATGGTAGTTTCTATACATTTATATTTCTGAGAATGTAAATAAATCTAAAAGACATGCCTGTGTATTTGATTGAATTGTTTTCTATGGCTTATCAACCCTTTGCAGGTTATTTAAAGCAAGAAAATATTTTTAGACTGTAAAAATTTTTTGAAGAGGAGATAATGATTTAGTGATACAAGTTTTACTATAAAACCCATAGCTGGGGGAAAATAGGTGGATCCATATCTTATCAGTATTTGATTTCCTGAAAGGTATTTGCATGTGAGTGAATATAATGAACCCAACTGGAACTTAAACTTGGCTCTTCGATTAACAATTTCAAGTCATTATAGTGATCACCTATCTAGGTACTAACCAGTCTTGAGATTGCTTAACTTTGGAGATCATACAGGAACCGATGTTTAAACATCATGTGGCCTTAAGCAATGACTTTAATCATTTGTAACAAATCACTGGAGATGGTAGTAATAGGCAACAAATATAAGCAGTTAATCAGTTTTAACAGTATTTGGAAAAATTCTGCAGGTGAGACTTCAAAGGGTATCAAAATTTACTGACACAGGAATCTGAGTCCAAGCCTGACAAATAATACGTTTTTGGAGACTAGAATAAACAAATTTTAACAAATGATACATATTTTTTTTTTTTTAATCGTATCACCCTGAGTAAGGCGGTAACGCCACTGATGTGCACGGGGCTACATAATAGTGAAAAGATTGGAAAAGAGAAAGCCGGAAACCACATCCTAAACAGGGAACAAGGGATGAGCCTCTACACCCGTTCAATAGACGTGGGTGGAGTGTGAACCGGGCGATAGATAGTTCTATCTCATATATTGAATGAAAAAAAAAAACATCTCTTTTTGACCAAATATCACACCCCTTTGTCCAATATTTTTAGACTGATCTGAGAAAAAAGAAAAAAAGTCACCCTTGAAAATAATGGCTTTCGCCTGAGATTCAACCCTAAACTATCACCAGTGTAAAAGTATATACAGTATTTTCTGGCTTACAAGATGCTGCAACTTAAAAGGCACACCCTAATATTGGAAAGAAATTTCTAAAAAAAAAAAAAAATTTCATAAAAGAACACATTCACCATGTGTCCCTCACATACTGGCGCCATGTATTGTTTACATCAATCACTCGTCCAATTTTGATTGTATGGTAATGACACACTAGTTATACTAGTTTATACTATAAATCTTTCATTGTCTAAGAGTGCTTTTATTTTCATAAAATGAATTAAAATTTTTAAAATATACATGAAAAAATATAAAAGACTCAAAGAAATTTTATCCATCTTCAAATCCCCAAAACTTGTCAATGCAGTATTCATGTAAAAGCTCTAAACTATCGTCTGCAGAGTAATCACTAAAATCAGTCATGTACAATTGTAGTAAACAAAACAAGTTCTAGATTTAAAAATTCAAATGCTAAGCACTGACTCGTTGATTTTCTTAGAAAAACAAATTTTCTTGAATTTACAAACTTTGCTTAGTACACACAAAACTCACAAAATTTCACACCTCAATGTGAAATGTTTGTCATCCAATGGAAAGGCCAGAATCACATCTGGAAGTGAATTCCCAAATGAAATAAAAGACAGGCCCAGTTTGACCCTCGTCAGAGAGTTAAGCTGATGAGCATAATTAACATGTACCCTTGACTAACGTCAAGTGATTGCTATTATTACCTCTCTCTTTCTCTCTCACCTCCTTCTTCATTGTTCACTCGTCTACTTGATAACTGCATGGAACCATTTAAGACTGAGCAAATACTTCAAAGACACTCCTGCACAACAAACGCTCATACATACATACACACATACGTTCCTGCCTACGTACACATAAACTCACTCTTGCAAGGACTGCTACAGACTCTTAATACTCTTACTGTTTCTCATTGAACATTAACTTTTACCAATTCATGTTATTCTGTTCAATTAATAAATCTCTATTCAAACATACAAAAATGTATACTTTTATTTTTCCACAAATCCACGCATTCCAATTTCCAAATTTCTGATGATAGCGAATAATAGGGAGTTTGGTTATGACAAGACCGATTTAAGAAACATTAACCATCTCCCTAGATCTTCACAATAAATGAACCTCACAACCATCCATGCCACAGTGGTAACTGATACATTCATCTCATATTTGTCAAGATATTTTTAGGAAAAAAAAAGTGCATCTTGTAAGCCAGAAAATATGGTATATAACTATTTAAATCAATAAAGTTATTAAAATCAGCTTAATCTTGCAAAAACACCACGATGTAGAGGGGTTGTCACCAAGTGAGGCTCAAACCCACCACACGAGCAAATAATCTAACATGATTAGTTTGTTAACTATCACAATGCTGTTCTCTGAAGACTGTCCTTTACTTACTTCAAATCATGTTAAGTGCCTCGTCACAAAAGGTATGGTTAGTTAATTTCTTACCTGCCGAATTGTCCATGGCCTGAAAGTATACATCGTTGTGTATGGTCCACGGGTGTATGGAAATTCTCCAGGAATCTCATCAGGGAAATCTTTCACATCAGCCTGAGTATAGACAGGTTTTATGTTGATACCCTGGGTATTGGGGAAGCAAAAAATAAGCAACATGTTAATGGATAAGGAAAAAGGATTGTTTAAAATAAAATACAAAAAAACTCAGCATGAAAAATGAAGGTAGCATATGATTTATAAAACAAAAAGTAAGACTTTATATATATATATATATATATATTATAATCATATCCCCACAAGCAAGGTAGTTTTACTGCCACTGGTGTTCAGGGGTTACATAGGAGAAATATTATGAGAAAGGGGGAATGGTTATAGGGGGTTTCAGGAAGTGGGTAAGAGAAGAATGAGAATACTGAAGAGAGTGGACAGAGAAAAGAGCATGAGAGAGAGCATGCAAATTACTGAGGTAGGAGATGACTATTGACTTCACATTTAAATTCTTGGAGATTGTAGCTGTCAGGGAAGCAAGTAAACGGAAGGGAATTCCACAGGTGGGAAGTGCGAGAAAGGAAGCTGCTGGAGTAGAATTTGCATTTACATTTTTTTGGTTTCACAGTAAAAAGGGTGGGACCTAGTTTCTAATCTTGTGGCTTGAGTAAATTCATACATAGGGGGCACCAGAGATCTAAATTCATTGGAGCAGAAGCAGTAAGAGTATTTGTAGAAGAGACACAGGGAAGCCACATTGCACTGGTGAGAGAGTGACTGTATCTGAGCTGCTAAGTCAGGATCGATCACATTACAGAATTTCCATTGGATTTTGTCAAGGAGGGCACCCCACCAGATATGGCAGTGGTATTCAGTGCACGGACAGTGGTAGATTTATATATAAACATGTTTCGTCAAAACAACTGACAAGGAAGATTTTATTAATTTTTGATTTAATTTTTATACATTCTTACAGGTTTCTTTTTGCTGGATATAAGGAATGCAAAATATTCTATGACTCAACTTTCTAAGCGCTTTCAGCTTCTTCACAGGCCATTTTCAAGAATGTTATTTTTCCAGTGTTTTCTGAAACAAAGAGTTCTTTAAAGTTATCACGTGATGCAAACAGCTTGGCATTGCGTGAGCATTTGTCTACTTTTTTAAAAACTTTCAAAACTCCATTTTCACTGATAAATAATATGATTAATGGTTGGAGAAAATTGTTTGATAAATTGTGCCTCTCTTATAGTGAGGTTCTTTTGATATTGTGCTTTAAATAGTATTTCAACCAAATTTTTTCTGAGGGGTTCTTCTAAGTTATGGGTTAATAAATGTTTTTTTTATTGCACTGGTATTACGAGATAGGTGGCATGTAAGGCGTCTACCCAGGGAAGTAGCAGTATGGCAAATATAGGTAATTGGTTTATGACAAGAAACACAATCTTGTACAGGGCACTGAAATTCATACACTACATTAGTCATCGTTAGTTTAGATTTGATAGGATTATTATTATTAGAAAGAACAAGGTTTGCTGTCTTCCATTTTCTATAAAGATTTTACATGCTTTTGAGGAATTATGGCAGAAATATGGTGTTTAATAATTTTTGTTCTTGCTCAACACCCTAATCATATTTAAATAAATTTAGTTTGAATTTGAGTTTTGTTTAACGATATATCAACCTCTGTGAGCTATTTAATGCCAAAAAGGTGGGGTTTTAAGGTATTTGTTTTTAATGTTCTGTTATAGTGAGAAGGTTGATTTTGTCACATTTTAATGAAAATTTTTTTTTATTCCTTTTTATTTTAGAAAACTGAAAATGTCTTCTAGTTTTGTATTCAAAAAGCTGAGAATAATTTTTCCTTCAAAACTGTGTTATGGTAATAATTTTTTTCTTCAAAAATGTATTCTTCTTCTAAGTGACCTGTCCCTTCAGGATGTAGGCGATCATGGCTTTCCATGTCTCCCTATCCCTGGTGGCTCTCAGCAAGCTTTCTCCTGTTACACCATGCAACCCTCGTTCCATCATCCACCTGATTAGGTTCTTTAAATATGTTATCCGTTGCTTTCCCCTGTCTATTTTCCCCTCTATCTGGCCTGTTAGTATCAGGTTCTCCAAGCCCTTCTCCCTCATTGCATGTCCCAGGAACTTCAGTTGTCTCTTCCTGATGTTCACTATTAATTTCTTTTTTGTTTCCATCATTTCCAAGACCTCATCATTGCTCACATGCTCGATCCATGCCATTTTCTTCAAAAATGTATTGTTGGAAAAATTTTTCCTTCAAAAATGCATATTTTGTTATAAAAGTCTATTTTTATGTATATATTTCTATAAAAGTGTATCTTTATGCTTTCATGGTGTTTTGACTCCAGTTTGGGGGGCATTAACTATTTGCTCATAGCTGGGACCCTAACAGGTGCTACCACTTCGGGTCAGGGTGGACCTGGGAACAACAGTAATTAAGAGGTGGTTCCATGCTCCTCACAACCTCCCTATCAGAGGCCTTGCTGCCGGATGTAGTTTACCATCATGCCCGAGACCAAAAACATGTAAGAATACTAGAAAAATTAAATAAAAAATTAATAAAATCTTTCAACCACCTTGGATTGCCTTTCTGGGCTGATGAGCCCCGTTCGACCTAAGGTAACTGGTTATCTGGTACTAGTGACCCGTCTTCTCCAGCCAAGATCTTGACTTTGTTGACAGAAGCTATTTAAGACACATGACAGGTCAGCATTTTTTTTTTTTTTTTTGCCAGTGGAAGGTTGTCCCCCACTACCATACCCCAATTGTGACAATCTTTGGAACATATTTAATATATGTATATAAACATCATATTCAATACATGTTTAAGAAGCGCAAAAAAAAAAAAAATACCTGTAAACACTGAGTTCACAAAAACAAATTCTGAATGAGCTCATAAAAAGTAATTCTAATAATAAAAAAAAGGAAAACTAGTGACAACTTCTGAATACGTCAGCAACTTTAAACATTTTGTATTTGAAAATTAAAAAGAAAGAACGTGTAAACAAATGGTCTTCTCTTTTCAAGATGAGGAAATGAGTGAAGTGGTTTCAATGCAGTGAGGAAAGCATGACACACATTACAGTTAATCTTCCCATTTTAAGAACTGTCACAAATTATGAACTTTTTTTCTTCAGGAGTGTGAAAGTGTTTCCAAAGAGTAGATATTTAAATAAACTAACCGGGCATTAACATATACCACCTCTGTTCTCACAATATTAGCCTATTTTTGTTTCGATTATTCAACTAACAACTCTTTGGATCATGTCACTCAAACTAACCAATGCCTATCAATCAATACCAGGCTCAAGAAGGCAAAGAAACACTAAGGAAAGACATTTGAAAATTATCCATATGAAGCAACAACCAGAGCAGACAAGTTAGAACTGCTTGAGAATTTTGTGTTGTTAGACATTTATGAAATTATAAACAATGCAGAAACTTAAACAGATGCTACGAACATGTTGAAAGTAGTATCAGTAAGTCAGTTAAATATGATACATGATACACGCTTGGGGGAACATGCCTCTTTCAATCCATGACTGACTAGGCATAAAATTATCTTGTAGTAGGTTGCCTTTTCTTTCTGTAGTAGACTGGTTGCCAACCAAGGCTATAGAACCAAATCCGTCCTGCTATTCAATTCTTTTATCCAGAGCAGTCAGTTAAGAGCCATATATGATCTAAATCTAAATCTAAACTTATTTATAAATGGAACTTTGTATGTGTATCCGTTACCTATAGACTCCAAAACGGCTGAACCAATTTTCTTGAAAATCGACACAGTTGTACTATAAGCGTCTGTGAGTGTTCTTAGCTTGGTTTTGTGTCGAGGTACCTCCAATAAATATCGAAAATCAATAATTGAAAAAAATCGGGTTATAGAAGAAATGGGCCGATTTTAATCAAATTTGATACACTCATAGACAAAGACAAAAGAAACGATATTCAGAAGTTTCAAGGTTGCAGTTCTTACAATAGTGCAGAAAATCGATAATATATATATATATATAAAGACAAGATGTTTGTGTGTGTGTGTCTGTTTATCTGTCTGTATTTTTTTTAGCCCTTTTATTTTAGTTTTTGCTTTGGGTTTGGCTCTAAGTAGGTATAATTGTAGTTCTTAGTCTCAGCATTTACTCAGAGGACTTATTTAGCCTTCAAAATTCAGTTTACAACAAAAAAAACTTATTTGATATTGATACCAGGAAATCAAAATTTGACTTACATCCATTCATTTTTCTTTCAGTCTACAGTTTCACTTTAACTGGAAACAACTTACTTTAATTAAATTTATTTTCTGTCAATATGCCTCATAAAAGACAAAATAGTTCTTGTCCTAATACTTTATGTACTGTATGTATTTGTTTAAACATTTTTTAATAGAAACCTTTCTTGAGTATATGATCTGTTTTTTATTATTGTTAAACAGCATATTTATTTACATCTATTGACTGGAATTAATCGAGAAATCTTGTTAGAAAAATATGCATTCCCCTGCAGGATTAGAACTGGCATCACCTAGGGAAAACTCTCATTAGATCTGACATGTCTTAACCATTTGACCACATAGGACCTCCTGATTAGACAAAGACTGAATAGTGTTTTTAAATACACATCTTTTTCTGATTTTTTGAAATATTCATATCTGCACTGTTTTTAAATCCTAATGTAAACAAATATATTTATGAAATTTTACAAAATTTGTGATGAAATGGATTAAATCCAACATATTTTTAATTTATTCATTTAAATAATATTTTTTCATTGATACCCATATTGAGTAGATGCTCTTTTTTTTATTATTAAACAATATATTTATTTACATCTACTGGCCTGAATAATCAAGAAATTTTGTTCAGAAAATATGCATTCTCTGTGTGAACGTAATGGATTTTGTTTAATTTTGTAAATAAATTAACTTTTTTTACATTAGAATACGAAAACAGAGCAGATATGAATATTTCGAAAAATCAAGAAAGTTGTGTGTTTCAAGACACTAGTCAGGCTTTGTCTGATTGGGAGTTCCTACGTGGCTGAGCGATTAAGACACCTCAGATCTAATGATGGTCTCCCCTAAAGGATGCAGATTTGAACCTGCTAGTGGATGCATATTTTCCTCACATGATTTCTTGATTATTCAGGCCAGTATATGGAAGTAAATATACTGTTCAATAATTTTAAAAATCATTTATATTTAATAATAAAAAAAAAATTATATTTATTCAAATATAGATATCCATTTAAAAGAAAAAATAATTAAGTTTGAAAAATACTATTAAATTAAAAATATATTAAAAAAGAAAAAAAGGTCCTGCGTATGACAGTAAACTGCATTCGGCAGCAAGGCCTCTGATTGAGAGGTTGTGAGGAGCATGGAACCACCTATTAATTGGTGTTGTTCCAAGGTCCTTCCTGACCCAGAGTGGTAGCACTTATTAGGGTCCTAGCTATGAGCAAATAGTTAAGCCCCCGCCCCCCCAAAAAAAAACTGGGGTCAAAACACCATAAAAAAATACTTTTATAGGAAAATATACATTTTTGAAAAAAATTATTACCATAATACATTGTTAAAGACAAAAAAAATTATTGCCATAATACAGTTTTGAATACAAAACTAGAAGACATCTTCAGTTTTCTAAAATAAAAAAAATAAGGTTTTTATCAAAATCTGACTAAATCAACTTTCTCACTATAACTGAACATTAAAAAAAATACCTTAAAACCCTACCATTTTGGCATTAAAAAACCCACAGATGTTGATATGCCATTAAACAAAACTAACTTAAAAATATTAAATTAAAAATATGTTGGATTTAATCCATCTTAACATATCTGGTAAAATTTCATAAATATATATTTGTTGTTAATTATCCGGAACAAAGAAAATGTATAAATTCACTTTCATATATTTAGGTTTTAATACAATTTTCATCATTACTTTTTGAAACAGTAAATAATGTCGAGAAATGAAGGGTAAAAAAAAAAATCATCTTTTTCACCCTCCAGTTTATCGCAGACACATTTATTGGTTTACTGGTATTGTCTCGGTATTTTTAAGGATGTGCACATATAGCAGAAATTATCATTGTATATAATGGGAGTGACATCACAAGTATGAATTCAATATGAGACCATTGTTTGATTTGGTTTGTCTTACGGCATATCAACTTCAATGGGTTATTTAATGCCAACAAGGTTTTTAGGATATATGTCCTTGCGAATAGAATAATACATATTCTTTGTAAGAAATCAGTTTACAGATCCTGTTTTGTTGTCACATTTTTGTAAAGAGGGCTTCGTCAAGAGTTGAATACATTACTGGTAATAATTTTGCTTTTCTTCGAAAAAGTAATATTGCTGATATTTTATTCCTCAAAATATTTGGTGCTATATATATATAATCAGAAACTATGATTTAATTGTAACTATACCAAAAAATACCTATTAGAATCATACAACCATGGATGAAAATGTTATAAATTCTTCAATTTTGAAAACTGTGTGTTCAAAAAAAAAAATCCGTTATGCGAGAGTTCTTAAAAAAAATGGTAACATCAGTTATTGTAAATTAGCATTATTGAAGACACCAGATGGTAGAAAGCTGGGTTGCATAATATAACACATAAAAAATATTCAGAAGTTTTACAATATAATTGTATTGAACACTTAATACAACTGTGTACTGGTCTAATTTAATTATGACCAAAACCCAAGTAATTTCAGAAAATATGCATTCTCTGTGTGAACGTAATGGATTTTGTTAAATTTTGTAAATAAATTAACTTTTTTTACATTAGAATACGAAAACAGAGCAGATATGAATATTTCGAAAAATCAAGAAAGTTGTGCGTTTCAAGATACTATTCAGGCTTTGTCTAATTGGGAGTTCCTACGTGACTGAGCGATTAAGTCACCTCAGATCTAATGATGGTCTCCCCTAAAGGATGCAGATTTTCCTCACATGATTTCTTGATTATTCAGGCCAGTATATGGAAGTAAATATACTGTTCAATAATTTTAAAAATCATTTATATTTAATAATAAAAAAAAATTATATTTATTCAAATATAGATATCCATTTAAAAGAAAAAATAATAAAGTTTAAAAAATACTATTAAATTAAAATATTAAAAAAGAAAAAAAGGTCCTGCGTATGACAGTAAACTGCATTCGGCAGCAAGGCCTCTGATTGAGAGGTTGTGAGGAGCATGGAACCACCTATTAATTGGTGTTGTTCCAAGGTCCTTCCTGACCCAGAGTGGTAGCACTTATTAGGGTCCTAGCTATGAGCAAATAGTTAAGCCCCCGCCCCCGGGCAAAAATAAAAATGGGGTCAAAACACCATATAAGTTTTACAATATAATTGTATTGAACACTTAATACAACTGTGTACTGGTCTAATTTAATTATGACCCAAACCCAAGTAATTATATATATATATATATACATACACACACTGGTGTATGATACATCATATACTAAAAGTTTGCCTTCTACTGAGCACCCATAGCTCAGAGGTAGAATCGCCGAGTGATGTCAGGTTTCAATCCTGGGTAAAAAGCAATTAGATGTCTAACTGTACTGATGAGCTGTGATACAGCAAAACAGATCTGTCTGCAGATGACTATATATATATATATATATATATATATATATATATATATATTTAATTACTTGGGTTTATATTACCAGTACAATACATTTCTGAAAATATATATATATATATTTTTTTTTTTTTTTTTTTTTTTTTTTCAGAAATGTATTGTTCTGGTAATATATTTATATTTTTCAAAAGAGTATTGCTGGTAAATTTCTTTATATTTTTTTTAAACTTTGCTTAATTGTGTTTCATATTTTCTTGTAGAGGTCGACCACTTTTAGATATGATTGAATATCATTCATATTTACATTCTTGAACAGCCTAAGCAATCAGTCCTGTAAAATTGCTGTCTCGAGATAGCTAGTTCTGGACACTGTCAAAATATGTTTAATGGATAATACTGTTTTACATGCCTGGTTGAACCTCCCCAGTTAGTAAGAAAGAATGTGTCATTCTCATATGAACAATGTGCAAGCCAGCTGGTACGACCCACACTTCTTGAGACTTGCTGAAAGATTAATTACTTACTCCCAGTTTTGGCTGGATTGCATGGAGTTTATTATGTGGATAATCCCCTCACCATTTTTGCTATTTCATTAAAAATATATTTATCTCCTCCTTAAAGTCTGTATATGGGATTTTGATACCTGTATTCATGTTGATATCCAAAGCTGATTTGGCTGCCAGATCTGGATTAGAGTCACCTTTTATTTCATTGTGGCTAGGGATCTGTTATGGACCAGGTTAAGGTCCGAAAAGAACAACACGACCACAAGGGTAGAAATAACAAATATATATTAACAAGAAATAACAATACAAAATGTGAAAGGTGTTACTATAACTGTCAGACTGGTTTCGAGTGAACTACTACCAGCTTGACTCTCGCTCTCTTCAGAGGCGTAGTATATATAGCGTTAGGAATAGTTCATTCTGAAGTTACTGGTAAAGACCCATGACAGGATCCAACATCATATTATATTTCTCTTTTTGTTCAATGCATTGATTTCCTGTAATATTTAATGATCTGTCATTTCCTGTAATATTTAATGATTTGTCATTTCCTGTAACATTTAATGATCTGTCATTTCCTGTAACATTTAATGATCTGTCATTTCCTGTAACATTTAATGATTTGTCATTTCCTGTAATATTTAATGATCTGTCATTTCCTGTAATATTTAATGATCTGTCATTTCCTGTAACATTTAATGATCTGTCATTTTTCCTGTAACATTTAATGATCTGTCATTTCCTGTAATATTTAATGATCTGTCATTTCCTGTAATATTTAATGATTTGTCATTTCCTGTAATATTTAATGATCTGTCATTTCCTGTAATATTTAATGATCTGTCATTTCCTGTAATATTTAATGATCTGTCATTTCCTGTAATATTTAATGATCTGTCATTTCCTGTAATATTTAATGATCTGTCATTTCCTGTAACATTTAATGATCTGTCATTTCCTGTAATATTTAATGATTTGTCATTTCCTGTAATATTTAATGATCTGTCATTTCCTGTAATATTTAATGATCTGTCATTTCCTGTAACATTTAATGATCTGTCATTTCCTGTAACATTTAATGATCTGTCATTTCCTGTAACATTTAATGATCTGTCATTTCCTGTAATATTTAATGATCTGTCATTTCCTGTAATATTTAATGATCTGTCATTTCCTGTAATATTTAATGATCTGTCAATTCCTGTAATATTTAATGATCTGTCAATTCCTGTAATATTTAATGATCTGTCATTTCCTGTAATATTTAATGATCTGTCATTTCCTGTAACATTTAATGATCTGTCATTTCCTGTAATATTTAATGATTTGTCATTTCCTGTAATATTTAATGATTTGTCATTTCCTGTAACATTTAATGATCTGTCATTTCCTGTAATATTTAATGATTTGTCATTTCCTGTAATATTTAATGATCTGTCATTTCCTGTAATATTTAATGATCTGTCATTTCCTGTAACATTTAATGATCTGTCATTTCCTGTAACATTTAATGATCTGTCATTTCCTGTAATATTTAATGATCTGTCATTTCCTGTAATATTTAATGATTTGTCATTTCCTGTAATATTTAATGATCTGTCATTTCCTGTAATATTTAATGATCTGTCATTTCCTGTAATATTTAATGATCTGTCAATTCCTGTAATATTTAATGATCTGTCATTTCCTGTAACATTTAATGATCTGTCATTTCCTGTAATATTTAATGATCTGTCATTTCCTGTAATATTTAATGATCTGTCATTTCCTGTAATATTTAATGATCTGTCATTTCCTGTAACATTTAATGATCTGTCATTTCCTGTAATATTTAATGATCTGTCATTTCCTGTAATATTTAATGATTTGTCCCCTTCCAAAGCTGATAGAATGGAAAGTACATCTGAAAAAAATTATGAGGTTCTTTGGTTTGCTCTCAGTGATTATGTTTAAAGCCAATTCAATGGCCCAAGCTTCTGCAGTGAAAATCAAACTTCCCTTTGGAAGAGATTTCTTTTTGGTAGCTCTCAGCATTAAAGTTCATTTTTTGTTTTTCAGATTTTTGTTTGAACTTAACAAATTGTGAACTGCCATTCTTGGCTGATGAGGTTTTCGAATGGTTATTGCTAATTTGTCACTGATATCTTTTTTGCCGGTTTTTTCATTTTTATTAATGGAAAGGTGATTTATTGCATTAGTATGAAATTTATTGAAAGTAATTATTTATGGAAAGGTGATTTATTGCATTTAATATAAAATTTATTTAAAGAAATTTCTAATGAAATTATATATGGAAAGGTGATTTATTGCATTTAATATGAAATTTATTGATGAAATTATTTATGAATTATTAATGTAAAGGTGATTTATTGCATTAGTATGAAATTTATTGAAAGAAATTAATGATGAAATTATTTATGAATTATTAATGTAAAGGTGATTTATTGCAATAGTATGAAATTTATTGAAAGAAATTAATGATGAAATTATTTATGAATTATTAATGTAAAGCTGATTTATTGCAATAGTATGAAATTTATTGAAAGAAATTAATGATGAAATTATTTATGAATTATTAATGTAAAGCTGATTTATTGCATTAGTATAAAATTTTTTGAAAGAAATTATTCATGAATTATTAATGTAAAGGTGATTTATTGCATTAGTATGAAATTTATTGAAATAAATTATTTATGAATTAATTATGGAAAGGAGTTATTGCATTCCTATGAAATTTATTGAAAGAAATTATTTATAAATTATCTATGAAAAGATGATTATTTGCATTCGTATGAAATCTACCAGTTGTCTTTTTTTATTATATCCCAAACAGATTTTGTTGTTTTTTTTTTGTTTTGTTTGCTGACGTAATTTTTCCAACATTCCTGTTTGTTAACTTTAATTATTTTCTGAGATTTTGCTTGGAGTTGTTTAAATTTCATCAAGTTACCTGTTGTGAGATCTTTGTTAAAATCCCTTAATGCCCTTCTACTTAATCTAGTAGCCTTTTTGCACTCATCATTAAACCAAGGTCCATTACTTTTTTCTTTTTTTTAATTTTACACTTAGAGATGCATTTCTTTGCAATAGGGACCAGGATTTCATCCTTGAAACATAATTCTTCTTCTAGTTTTTTAGAACTTGAAATTTTCTCACAGTTTACACTATTTACATTATTCAGACTATTGTTCTCATCTTGGCTACCATTTGTATGATGTTTTGGCTGTTGTACCCTCAGCCTTCTTCAGGTGCTAGGAATTTCTAACTGAACCCTTTATTATGAATACTGGGGTATATCATTCTCATTCCTTGTGCAAAGCCTCTTTCGGTAGTCATAAGTTATTTCCCTTTAACCCGATTTTCTAAGTTAATTGTTCACCACTGCTGTAGCCTGGTATTCAATTCACAACTCTTTGGCTCAAATCACTGGAACTAACCAAAAACTATATCAGCTGAGCCATGTGTCCTCAAAGAGTTGTGAGTTCAATATCAGATCTGCAGATGTGTCAGCAGCATATTCTACAGCCCTGGCCTACAGGAGAATTGATTGGTTTGTTTTATGGCAAATCAACCCTTTATGGGTCATTTAATGCCGAAACATTAGTTGTTGTAGTATGATGGGTGGAAATTAAATGTTACTTATGATTCAGAGGAACTTTTTTGACGATATCTTGTTGTATAATTTCGTCTCTCTTAGGAATCTGAGAACATCATTGGGGTCAACCTTGTTGAAAATATCCCTTAGATTATTTTCTTGATAATGTTTTAGTCGGATCTGTTCAAGGTCTATGCAGTTTGTCAGTATATGGTGTACTGTGTAGGGTTCTTGGCATGGTATGCAGATTGGTACTTCTCTTTTCAGTAAGTATGAGTGGGTGATATAAGATATGCCCTATTCAGAGTCTGGCCATTACCACTTATCTTCTTGATATCCTTTTATTGGTTTGTTTTATTCCGATAGTTTGTGTCACTTGGTGTAGTTTATTGTCAGTACAGGAGTTCCATGACTCCTGCCAATTTTTTGAGGGTATATATATTTATTTTTGGTTTTAAATTTGTATAAGGGATTTTTTCTGTGGAGGGGTTTTGCTGCTTTATCGGCTTTTTCGTTCATGTGGATACCGACATGGCCTGGGATCCAACAGAAGATTATGTCTTTATTCTTTGTTAGATTGTTTATCCTGTTTTGTAGTCGTCAGGGGATCTGTCATTTTTTTATCTTTCAGTGATATAAGCACTGATAAAGAGTCTGTGAGTATAAGATATTTTTGGTGTTCACCAACAAGATGATGAGACCATTGTACCCACTTTCATAATAATATACTTTGAAAGTTATGGCTTCTTATCTTCTGCCTCCAGCTATGGGTAAAACAGCAGAGAAAACTGGGCCCTCTAGCCTTGGTTGGCAACCAGTCTAGAAGAAAGAGAACCAGTTGGGTATAGGTCTGACAGCACTACTCTGTAAACAAAACACCTACTTGCTACAAAAGCCAGAAGCACCAATGTCTTGCATGGTGAAGATGCAGCCCCAGTACCTCACGAGGGACTCTACAAGATTTGAAATATATACATTTTTACTAAAACTCACCTCAGGGGTTTTCCACAGCAGTACATCCTCTGGGTTTTTGCCTTTCAGTTCTTTTGTGGCTCCTTTTTTCCACTGTGGGTGAAGTGGTTCCTTATGTGACAGTCGTCTGGTGTTATAGTACCCACAGGTACTCGCAGGGTACAGAATCTGGATGAGAAAACAATTGATTTTTTTTTTTATAATTTCTCCAACAATAGCAAATTAAAAAAAAGCACAAAAAAATAACAATGTAACAGTGAAAAATATGAGGAAAAATATTAACACCAAAGATATAACACCCTTGTAAAGATCTATAGAAGTGGCCAAAAGCAATTTGGTCAATAAAAAATTATGGGCAATTTTTAATTCCTTAACTCCTACAAAATGGAAAAATGTTAGAATGCTGAAAAACTTAAAAATTAAATCTTCTTTTCAGCCATATTTAATAAAAGATGTTTGAAAGAAAGTTAACTGCCAAACATATATTTATTATAAATTACAGTTTAGAACATGTACAAATTACAATCTACTACAAAGTGTACATTGTGTTTGACATTAAAAGGACAAAGTCTCATCAGGTAATAAACGCTATTTTTGAAAGGATGATGAAATCCTGTACATAGGCTTAGAAGTTATCAAAAGGTTTTTTTATATTTAAACTTAATTTAAAATTAAATGATTTTTTTTTTATATTAATAGAGTTTCAACCTAAAATATTTAGAAAAACATCAATTCACACTCCACCCATATCTATTGAACAAGTTAAGAAGCTCATCCCTTGTTCCCTGTTTAGGATGTGGTTTCTGGCTTTCTCTTTTCCAATCTTCTCACTTTGTTTTTTTTTTTCAATTGGAGTAGATAGAATCTATCTATCGCCCGGTTCACATTCCACCCATGTCTATTGAACAGGTTAAGAGGCTCATTCTTTGTTCCCTGTTTAGGATGTGGTTTCCGGCTTTCTCTTTTCCAATCTTCTCACTTTGTTTTTTTTTTCAATTGGAGTAGATAGAATCTATCTATCGCCCGGTTCACATTCCACCCATGTCTATTGAACAGGTTAAGAGGCTCATCCATTGTTCCCTGTTTAGGATGTGGTTTCCAGCTTTCTCTTTTCCAATCTTCTCACTTTGTTTTTTTTTTCAATTGGAGTAGATAGAATCTATCTATCGCCCGGTTCACACTCCACCCATGTCTATTGAACAGGTTAAGAGGCTCATCCATTGTTCCCTGTTTAGGATGTGGTTTCCAGCTTTCTCTTTTCCAATCTTCTCACTTTGTTTTTTTTTTCAATTGGAGTAGATAGAATCTATCTATCGCCCGGTTCACATTCCACCCATGTCTATTGAACAGGTTAAGAGGCTCATCCATTGTTCCCTGTTTAGGATGTGGTTTCCGGCTTTATCTTTTCCAATCTTTTCACTATTACGTAGCCCCCTGCAGATCAGTGGTATTACCGCCTTGCTCGGGGTGATACGATAAAAATAAATTCAAAATATAGCGTTTACTACCTGATGAGACACTATCCTTTCAATGTCGAAACAAAATGTACACTCTGTAGTAGATTGTAATTTGTACACGTTCTGAGCAGGGGTTAGTAACTCCTGCCTATAAAAACATCCGACTTGTTATGGACACTACAGAAGCAAAGGGTTTACAGGACTTAAGAGAACAAAAAAAAAAAAAAAAAATCAGAACATGACTGGATTTTTCAAAGGCTTTCTACTCCCCCCCCCCATGCTTATAAGCAAATCATCCTGTGAATGTAACTATAGCTTCCGAAAAGGTTTGTTGACAAGTAGGTAAATTCTGGCTGCACCCATTCCAAACCAATCCCGTTTGATGACACAATCTGTTGTAACGCAATCCAAGTCAAAGGAAACTGATGCTTCCATGCAAGGAAAAAAAAAAAAAAAAAAAACAATTTCTGTTTTTAAATAAAAATGTTCAAAATAAATAATAAATCATTCCAGTGTCAATTTTTGCAATCTAATCATGACTATAAAATGATATTAAAATTTAAGTGGATAGAAGGAAACTGGAGAAGTACATACACACTACATATATATATATATATATATATATATATATAATACACACACACACACTCACAGCATACAACTACACACTCCTGTACATACATACACTATATATATATATATATATATATATATATATATATTTATAAGCATTTCACCCCAAGCAAGGCATGTCACTGCCACTACTGCGCAGGGGGCTACAAAGTGGAGAAAGGATGGTTAAATATAGGAAATGTCAGAGGGTGGGTGATAGGCGGGTAGGGATACCGAGAATGAGGGTTGGGTAGATGAGAGTTTTCTGAGAATAATTGGGAGTTAGTGTGATAGGAGGTGTCTATTGACCCTACATTTAAACACCTGGAGATTGTAGCTGTCGGGAAAGCAGACTTGTGGAAGGGAATTCCACAGGCGGAAAGCGCGAGAAAAGAAGCTGTTGGAGTAGAAATTACAGTCACATCTAATCTGTTTAACTGTAAAAGGGTGGGACCTAGTTGCTAATCTAGTATTTCATGCAAATTCGTGCTTAGGCGGCACCCGTGATCTAAGTTCATCAGAGCAGAAGCCATGAAAGTACTTGTAGAAGAGGCACAGGGAAGCCACATCACGCCAGTGAGAGAGCGATTGCAGCCGGTCTGCCAAGTCAGTATCAACCACGTTACAGATTCTCCTTTGTATTTTGTCAAGAAGCCCAAGGAGAGTAGCAGGGCCACCCGACCAGATATGGCAGCAGTATTCAATACATGGGCGGATGGTAGATTTGTATATGTGCAGGATAGATTCAGGTGGGAAAAACTTCCAGGCCCTGCACAGAGAGCCGAATTTCATAGATGAGCGAAAAATTTCTGGAAGAATGTTTAATCAACTGATGAGACCAAGATTAACCTTACCAAAAGTGACGGAAGTGCCAAAATGTGGAGAAAGAGAGGATCTGATCATGATCCAAAGCATAGATACTCATCAGTGAAACATAATGGAGGTAGTGCCTTGTCTTCAGGCGAATGGCTCTTTCATATTTATTGATCTAACTCATGATGGTAGCAGCAGAATGAAGTCAAAAGTTTATAGCAGGGGTCAGCAACCCCCAGCCTCCGTGCCACGTCTGGCCCATGAAGAAGTTTTCCCAGGCCCTCCAACTTAACACCATGACACTAATTATCTAATTAATTTGCTGAGAAAGTAGCAGAGAAATTATCAGTTAGAGTTCAGCGACTTGCAATGCCACAATTTTTAAAAATAAAAATTTAATTTTAAATCCACTGCTGACTTTAAGAAATATATTTTGGCAAACGGAAAATATAAAAGTCTATTGAATAATGCAAAAATGATGGTATCGTTATTTGGAAAAATATATGCTAGAGAACAACCTTTTTGCGAAAAAGAAATATATTAAAAATTGTTTAAGAACAAGGATCGGTGATGACCACTTGGATGAGGTTTTGTTCCTGTCATCAACAAATACATCAACTGATGTCGAGAAGTTGCCTAACAATAAAGAGATAATTTGACATTTCTAACTGTATTTTGTTGTTGCAAGGAATTTGCATTTTTTGTTGAGTGTGTTAGTTGTTGTCATGTTAGTCTTGCAATAAAATAAGGAACCGTGTTTAAATAATATAACATTAACTTCATTGTTATTTCTTTAAACGTCCAGACGATGACGGACTTCTGAACAGAGTGGTCTGAGGTCGAGACAATTTATTGCAGTACATTTGATATCATGGCCCTTAGAGACTCTGCATAGTTGTCTAGCCTGCTATCTTCAAAAGGTTGCCAACCCCTGGTCTATAGAAACATTTTCTCTGCCAATTTGCAGAGAAATGCATCCAAAATAATTGGAAAGAAATTTATCATACAGCAGGACAATGACCCAAAACATACTGATAATACAACAAAGGAAAGTAGGAAAGTGGGAAAGTAGAAGCGGACAGTCTGAGGGTGGCCAATTTAATTGCAGGACCATATCCCAATAGAGAATGGCTAAGAATTGGCCTTGCCATTAAAATACTTTTGGAGCAGACTGTATATATATTTTTTTCATATTTATTTCAAACCAAGCAAGGCAGGTTACAGTGAGACTTTGGTTTAATGGCATATCAACGTCTGTGGGTTATTTAATGCCAAAAAGGTAAGGTTTTAAGATATTTCTTTTAATGTTCAGTTAAAGTGAGAAGATTGATTTCAGCAGATTTTGATGAAAAAATTTTTTTTATTATTATTATATTTTTTCTTTTTTTATTTAAAAAAAATGAAAAGTGAAGATGTCTTCTCGTTTTGTATTAAAAAATGTATTGCTGGTTAGTCAGTTAAGTGCCATACGTGATACACGCTTGGGCGATTGTATCTCGAAAGGGACATGACTGACTGGACAGAAGATTATCCCGCAGTAGGTTACCATTGCTTTCTGCGGTAGACTGGTTGCCGACCAATGCTATAGAACCCAATCTGTCCTGTTATTTAACCCATAACTGGAAGGAATAGACAGATTAATATCTTTCCCAAGGGTATTTGCGCGTAAGTGAAGGCAATGAATTCAGTGGAATTCGAACTTGGCTCCCCGATTTCTCGTTCCGAGCCAATATCCAATGCACCACAACACACATGATATATTGCTGGTATTGCTGGTAATAATTATTTTCCTTCAAAAATGTATAATGGCAATAATTCTTTTTTTATTAAAAAATGTGTTATGGTAACATTTTTTCCTTCAAAAATATATTTTTCATAATATTCTTCATTCAAAAATGCATATTTTTCTATAAAAGTCTATTTTTATGTATATATTTCTATAAAAGTATATTTTAATATTTTCATAGTGTTTTGACCGCATTTTGGGGATAAACTATTTGCCCATCGTTGAAACACTAACAGGTGCTATCACTCCGGGTCAGGGTGAACCTGGGAATTACAGCAATTAAGATTTGGTTCCATGCTCCTAACAAAATCCCAATCAGAGGCCTTGCTGCCGGATTCAGTTTATCGTCACACCCAGGACCAGGTTTCAGTGAGAGAAGAGACCAAAAGAAGAACAAGGTAGAAGGGGGTGTGGAAGAAAGGATGAGAGAAAGATACTAATAAATTGACGTCAAAAATGATTGACAACGTAGTGAGGTTATTTTTTTTACTTTCCTTGTTGGTTGTATGATTCAGCAGGCAACAATGAAAGTAAAAACTTGACAGTACCTTGTCTGTTATTTTTAATGAAACACACACACACACACACATATATATATATATATATATATATATATATATATACTAGCAGTATAGCCCGGCGTTGCTCGGGTGTAATGAAAGCTTTAAAACTAATCCATGGTCCTGGAGGTCAGACTCAGCCTAAAGAATATTTTAAATAATAAAATAATTGCGACAATTTACCAATTTACACAAAAGACTAAAAAGCAATAGTTGTTTCCAGTTAAAGCGAAACCGTATACTGAAAGAAAAATTCATGGGTATAAGTCAAATTTTGATTTCCTGGTCTTGATATCAAATAATTTTTTTTCGTCATAAACTGAATTTTGAAGGCTAAATAAGTCCTCTGAGTAAATGGTATCATGGCTGAAGCTAAGAACTACAATTATACTTACTTAAAGCCAAACCTGAAGTAAAAACTAAAATAAAAGGGCTGAAAAAAATACAGACATACAGGCAGATAAACAGACACATACACACAAACATCTTGCCTTTTATAAATATATATATATAATCGATTTTCTGCACTATTGTAAGAACTGCAACCTTGAAACTTCTGAATATCGTTTCTTATGTCTTTGTCTATGAGTGTATCAAATTTGATTAAAATCAGACCACTCCTTCTATAACTCGATTTTTTTCGATTATCAGTATTTATCGGGTGTACTTAGACACAAAACCCAGCTAAGAACACTCACAGATGCTTATAGTACAACTGTGTAAATTTTCAAGGAAACCGGTTCAGCCGTTTCGGAGTCTATAGGTAACGGATACACAGATACACACACAGACAGATAAATAAGTTTATATATATATATATATAAATATATATATATATTTTCTAAACATATTCTATTAAATATAAGAGACAATGAATGTCTATTATGTTTAATCATGAGCCGTTCTAAACGTCGTATTTTTGCTTTAATTTCAGTTGAAAATAAAGACAAAAATTCTCCAACATTTGGATAATTATTTATTGGTTTTCTTCTAAGCTTTCGGCTCACATGAGCCATCTTCAAAGAGATAGTTTAAACTGAAATATTATAAAATCCACCATCACCGACGATTTTATTTTGTGTTGACATAAAACTCCGCTTGGCAACGGCAATAGTTACCAAAAATAATAAACACAGTTCTTAAGTTCTTATTATAAAAAGTTAAGTTAAGTTTTTAAGTTAAGTTCTTATTATAAAAAGTTTAAAACAATTGACCTCATAGTCTATAATAACCCAACAAGCACTAAACTAAATTCTTTACAAAAAACCAATGTAGTGTACCAATTTACATGCCCATTCAGAGATTGCATCTCTGATACTAATCAAAAACCTAGTACATATATTGGTTTTACCACAACCACGCTCTCCCGTAGACTTACATGTCATCTTTCTGATCAGAGTACTATTAAACAACATTTCTCTGAAAAACATAAACATGTAGGTAATATCAGACAGATTTTGGTCAACAATACGGTGATCCTTACTCATACACACAGTAAGAGGAACCTGCAGATATTGGAGGCCATGTACATCAAATCAAAACAACCAACACTCAATAAAATCAACTTTAAAACAGGAAATAACATATTACATTGCATTTGACTAGATGGTTTTGTTGTCATTTCGCACTATCCCGCGGTGTGACGTCATAAAACCACATTGCAAACTTAAGAACAAAAAAAAAAGGGGAGTCAACCTTCCCTGAAGATCCGTTAGGTGAAACCTTGGTAGGTTCGTTGGCTCTTTAGGTTAGCTATTTACTATATAAGAGAACATAAGAATCAGCAGTGCAGGTTTCATGATGCAATATGATTTTCAAATCATTTTCAATTTGTATTTCCATGCATTCATTATGTTTTTCAAAATAATTTACCAGATTGTATGATTGCTGTTGAAATTGCAGCCACATATATAAATTATTAACGTAACAGGGCATCAACATCTTTCAAACGTTCTCTTCAATTAGACTGGCTGATGAGGAAATCAGTTGATGTGTTTGTTTGCATTTGCATGAGAGACACATGATTTCTCTCAAAGATAAGGCATACACATTACACAAAGCAAACCTTCATGAAAGGAAGATATCAAATGCCAGAGAGACATTCATATAAATTAGTGTGCATCTATATATATATATATATATATAGAGAGAGAGAGAGAGAGAGAGAGAGAGAGATCGTCAGATCGTCAGGGCAAGCTGACTTGCCCTGATGATCCATTAGGTGAAACCTAGGTAGGTCTGTTGGCTTAAGTTAGATTTATTCTTATTTGTTTGCTCTACTATTGTATTGAGCACTTTAGTGTTAGGGTTCTCGTTTGGTTTTTTTTCTTTTCAACGAGTATTTTGACATATGTTCAAGTACTTAGTTTGTTTCTTTTTTTATTTCCTCTTTTTTCCCCTCCATATTTATACTTGGCGGGTTTTTTGAGACGGATTGAAATATATTATAACAAGTATTATTGTTATTATTATATTATTATGTGTGTGTGTGTGTGTGTGTGTGTGTGTGTGTGTGTGTGTGTGTGTGCTTAAAATATTTTTTTTCCTAGAAAAACCCAGCAAAACACCTTTACTTTTGATATAAAATACTAAATTAATTTTTTTTTTCTTTATATTTTTAGGTCTGTCTATTTATAATTTTTCTGTTTTTAAAAGTAACATTCATCCATGCTTAGTTTAAATATAAAATATCTATTCCCACTTCTTTTTTTGTATATAAATTTAAAATCCCATCAATTTTAAATGCAACATATATTTTTAAATAAAAATAATATTCCTATGGACTATACCAGCATTGCATTAACCAAATATTTTTATTAAAATTTGAATTATGTTACTGTGAGTGTTAAGGATATAGATAGCCACACACACCTACATACATATATATTGAGATTGGTCTCCAAGTGGTAACAAGGAGATAGTCACATAGGAACCTAAAGTCAGTTTTGGGATAGCAGGTCAAGGTTGGTTGACCCAGACACCCTTAGTAACAAATGTCTAGACAGGAAATAGACAGAGGCTAGACATGAGGTCATGAAGCAGAAGGAGCTAATCCTAGCCAAAGACAAGTCAAGTGGAAAGCAGACATTGGAAATTAGTAGCAGATCAGATCTTGGATTAGCAAGTCAATTGCTGAGCACTGATAACTTATGAATGAAAAGACATTTGAGATAATGGCATAATTTGACCAATTCATCTTAAGCAATTCCGGATAACAAAAACGAACTTATAAATTCTTGTTCGTTAAAAGATGATGCTGAATCATCAACTTTTTGTTTATCATTGTCTATTTGTCATGATCTAGGAGAGATAACCCATATCTGTCTATAGATGTGGAAATGTAAATATTCCCGAATTGACGTGTGATCATTTCAATGGTAATCGTTGAGGCAGGCATATGATAGTGAGTCTCTACCAAGCACCTAAAGATTGTATTGTGCATGAAACTCCAAGTCATGCTATCGGTGAGAAAAAAAAAGATATCACACCTTGCCTGAGCACTTTGGAAGAATGGTAGACTTTGAAAAAACAGTAGCTACTCTAGTATCTACGCATTGTTCATTCAGTAATGAATTAGAACACACTCACTACTGGCATATGAATACATAGCATATCACACACTAAAAGTCTGCCTCCTTCTACCGAGCGCCCATAGCTTAAAGGTAGAATCGCCGACTGACACCAATTCAGTCAGGTTTCGATCCTGGGTAAAAAGCAATCGGATGTCTAACTGTACTGATGAGCTGTGATACAGTGAAACAGATCTGTCTGTGGATGACTATATATATGTATGTATGTAACTGCCTTAAATAGAATAGATGTGAACATATTGCTACTGAAAAAAGTGTTGGGCAAATATGTCCAGAACCTTTTGTCCAGTAGAAAAGTTCAACAATTTTTCTAATCGAAGGTAATTTCAATAAATAGGTCACTTATCAGAACCATTCATAGAATTGAATTTTGTAATTTTAGATAAAAAAAACACGCATAAGAACTTCCACAGAATAACCACTATTACAGAAAATGTTTTATCCTCCAGGATAAAACATATATATATATATATATATATATATATATATATTAATTACTTAGTTTCCTGTTATAAGATTATACCAGTGCACATTTGTATTAAAAGTGTTCAATACAATTATATTGTAGAACTTTGAATATTTTCCATTTGCAAATCACCTAAAGACACCACTCATGGTAGAAACCTAGGTCTTATTATAACTCGTTTACAAATAGAAAATATACATGTATATGTATATCACTTCCAGCCATAATTATTAGGCCTCCCCAGTTTTTTAAAAGAAATGATGTATTTCATATTATTTTTAGTATTTATTGCCAAGTGGATAATTCTAAATGAAAATAGAATTGTTCTTTGTTAATACTGCACAATAACCTGCACATCAAATGAACTGTTCTGGTGTCCATTTTTTGTGCTCTCTTCTCCGTGTTAGTCTCTTCTTCTTATTGGCTGACTGAAGCAAAGGCATCCTGGCTGCCTTGTAAAATTTTGCAAAGTAATAATAACAAAAGAACCATTCTATTTTCATTTACAATTATCCACTTGGCAATAAATAGTAAAAATAGTTTGAAATGAATAATTTTTTTTTAAAAGCTAGAATAATTATGGGCGGTAGTGTGTGTGTGTGTGTGTGTGTGTATATATATATATATATATATATATATATATATACGTTCTCCTTTTGTCTTTGTTCATACTGTCCTTTTATTTATATACTATTAGAAATTATATATATATATATATATATATATATATATATATATATAGTCATCTTCAGACAGACATGTTTCGCTATATCACAGCTCATCAGTATGCTTAGACAGCCGATTGCTTTCTACCAAGGATTGAAACCCAACTGAATTGGCATCAGTTGGCAATTCTACCTCTGAGCTACGGGCGCTCGGTAGAAGGAGGCAGACTTTTTAGCATGTATATTATCATTATACACGCCCAATAGCTGAGAGTGTTCTAATTCATTGCTGAATGAATGATGCATACATACATACATATATATATACAGTAGCGAGCATAAAGATCAGAACGATGTTAAGAAAAAGTCTAGATATGAAATAAATTTTTATTTTAAAGCTTCAAAGAACATTTTATCAAGGAAAAAATGGATATAAAAGTAAATTATATAATTCCAAAATATAAAGCTCAATACACTTACTTTGATAAAGTGTTTACAATGCAAGAGCCGGTGTAATTTAGTAAAATACCTGATTTTATATTCTTACCCTAAAAAAAATTTTCAACAATGCAAAATAATTATTAAATTTTATGGATTTATTTAATGGTTCTGACGTTTTTGATCATCTATTTTATTCGAATGCTATATAATTATTCTTATAACTTTATCAAAATATAATGTGATGGCACGGTGATCGGAGCTGGACGTTCTTAAAACATGTAGTTAAAACTATGTTCAGTGACCTGTTTTTGCTCACACAGATAGAAATCCATATTTAGAAGTAAAAGGTAACATGCCAAAAACTTGAGACAAACAATTTGGCCTTTGAGTTGGACGGACCAATCCAGATGGTTTGCGATATTATGCTATAAAGTAGTTTCATTCCAGCCCTCAGGATAGATAACGATGACTTGTGATGGTTTGCTATAATTAGTCTTAACTTAGCCTTCATGAAGGTCAGACCAGCAGTGACATTTTGCTATGGTTTGCTATAATGAATCCCAAACGGACCATTTGCTATGGTTTGCCATAATTAGTTTTCATTCAGTTTTCAAGTCTCTCAGACCGACTGTGATAGTTTGTGATGGTTGGCGACAGTTTGCTATAATTATATGATATTCCAAGAAGCTTTCAAAGCTAAAATATGATTAAAAAATCCACACCAAATACACGGAAACAAAGATATCATCCTGAAGATCAGGTAGGAATATTCATATTGTTAGAAGGATGCATTTCTAGATAAAAAATATTAATAAAGTCAACAAAATGGTTAAAATTTATAGTAAGGGATTCTATTGAGTGCTACTTGTTAATACAAAAAAGTTTTCGTTCATGAAGTAGTTGTAAAATAGAGAAATTAGAAATAGAACATTTGGAAAATTCTAGATCATTCCAGTATATTCAAGAAAAATCTAGATGATTTGAGAAATATGCTAATTAGGTGCTAGCCCTTATGAAAATAAGTTTTTGAAGAAAGTTGTCAGTTTTAAAAAGGAAATTTCTAGCATTATCAACTCCAGCTTTTGATTTGGGGATTATTATATCCAGCCAAAAGAATCTCTATGAAAAGTTACCGACCAACAAAAACCCAAAAGAGAACCTCATAGAACTAAACTGGTAAATAGAGTTTTTTGAATATTTTCATTGAACAAACTAAAAATTTTTTCTATATCTAAACTTATTTATTAATAGAATTTTGTTTGTGTGTGTGTGTGTGTGTCTGTTACCTATAGACTCCGAAACGGCTGAACCGATTTTCTTGAAAATTTACACAGTTATACTATAAGCGTCTGTGAGTGTTCTTAGCTAGGTTTTGTGTCAAGGTACCTCCGATAAATATCGAAAATTGATAATCGAAAAAATCGGGTGATAGAAAGAGGGGTCCAATTTTAATCAAATTTGATACACTCATTGACAAAGACATAAGAAACGATATTCAGAAGTTTCAAGGTTGCAGTTCTTACAATAGTGCAGAAAATCGATAATATATATATATAAAAGGCAAGATGTTTGTGTGTGTGTCTGTTTATCTGCCTGTATGTCTGTATTTTTTTCAGCCCTTTTATTTTAGTTTTTACTTCGTTTGGCTCTAAGTAGGTATAATCGTAGTTCTTAGTCTCAGCCATGATACCATTTACTCAGAAGACTTATTTAGCCTTCAAAATTCAGTTTACGATGAAAAAAACTTATTTGATATCGATACCAGGAAATCAAAATTTGACTTACATCCATTCATTTTTGCTTTAACTGGAAACAACTATTGCTTTTTAGTCTTTCGTGCCAACGTCCAAAGAGTCTGAGCTCCAGGACCATGGATTAGTTTTAAAGCTTTCATTACACCGGAGCTAAGCCAGGCTATACTGCTAGTATACATATATTTGTGGATTCCCAGAAATTCACAAGCCCTAGCATGTTAAAATACTCAACTCCCACTTTCTTCTTCACCTTCGCCAGTAGACCTAGACCTCCACGTTTTCTGTTTGAATGCCACAGTTGTATCTTTGTAGATATTTTATTTTTTTTAGAAAATTAAATATTTATTTGGAATTTAGCTCTGTGTTTTGGTAAATCATTTTCTTTTTTGCCACAACTTCTAACACTTAACAAAATCTAACTTGACCCCTAGACAAGAAGAAATGAAAATCAGTGCGATCTATTTTGCCAATACAACTTTCTACTGAAAAAAAAAAAGATGTGCATTGTGGTGCAGTGGATATCGACTTCAAACGAGAAATCAGGGTGCCAAGTTCAAATTCCAGCTGAATCCATTGCATTTACTTACGCACAAATACCCTTGGGAAAGGTATTAATCTGTCTCTTCCCTCCAGTTATGGGTTAAATAATAGGACAGATTGGGTTCTATAGCCTTGGTCGGCATCCAGTATACTGCAGAAAGCAATGACAACCTACTGCAGGATAATCTTCTGCTCAGTCAGCCATGTCTCTTTCAAGACATGATCATCCATAGCGCGTATTACATATGGTATTTAACTGACTCAAAAAAGGGGAAAAAAAAATATGGAAGAGAAAAAGGTGAAGAAGGAAAAAGAACCGAAGAAATCAGTTTCACTGATAAAACTTTCCATCTGGTGAGGAAAAGAAACATCAAAGAAAAGAATAAAAAAGAGAAAGAGAAAGGAACACCAAAGAAGTGAGATACTTCTTCTATGTGCCCTGTCCTGTTAGGACATAGGCGATCATGGCCTTCCATGTCTCCCTGTCTCTGCTAGCTCTTGGCACGCTTTCTCCTGTTACACCACACAACACCCGTTCTGTCATCCACCCACTCAGGCCCTTCAAATATGCTATTTGCTGCTTTCTTCTGTCTCTTTTTCCTTTTATCTGGCCTGTAAGTTTCAGGTTCTCCAAGCCCTCCTTCCTCATAGCATTTCCCAGGAACTTCAGTTGTCTCTTCCTGATGCTCACTATTAATTTTCTTTTCGTTGCCAGTCTTTCCAAAACCTCATCATTGCTCACATGTTCGGTCCATGATATCTGCAGCATCCTTCTGTAGAACCACATTTCCACTGCTTCAAGTTTTTCCAACATTCACTGCTGTATTGAAGAACTGATATCACATAGCAATCCAGTACCCTCTTTTTTGTTTCTAGCGAAAGTTTCCTGTGTTTTAGTACTTTACTCAGCTTCTGGAATGTGTCCTTTGCCATGCCAATTCATCTTCGGATCTCTGTGTCTCACTTTCCATCTTCTGTTAGAACACTTCTCAGGTATTTAAATTTTTGTACTTACTTGATTCTAGTATCCCCCACCTGTATTTGGCATTTTGGGTTGCTCTTTTTACTGATGACCATGTATTTGGTCTTCTTGCAGTTTATTTGTAGTCCTCTTTTGTCACTCTTCAGCTACCTTCTGTAGGAGGTCTTGTAGTTTCCTTTCCATATCTGCAATCAGCACTGTATCATCTGCATATCTTGTGTTGTTCAAACTGTGGCCTCTGATTACAAATCTTAGCATAGCATCTAGGGTCTCCAAAATATTCTCACTGTACAAGTTGAACAGATCTGGTGAAAAGACACATCCTTGTCTTATGCCCCTTTCTATCTTTATGAATTTGCTGTGAATCATTACTTGTCCATTTGCTTTTACAATCTGTCGACACACAAAATAAAATATTTGTCTAATCCTCTAGCTCATTGCCTTTGTTGCTTGTTTTTCATTGTGTTCATTTGTGAATCAATTTCAATACGTTGGTTGTATCTAGCTGAATCAGAAAGAAACCCTATTTTAATATTTTTTTATCTGTTGCATACCTCCCTGTGTTGCTTTAGTAGTAATTTAGGCAGGTTTGTAATATATATATATATAATCATCCACAGACAGATCTGTTTCGCTGTATCACAGCTCATCAGTACAGTTAGACATCCGATTGCTTTTAACCCAGGATTGAAACCCGACCGAATTGGCATCAGTCAGTGATTCTACCTCTGAGCTATAGGCGATCAGTAGAAGGAGGCAGACGTTTTAGCATGTATATTTTCATTATACATGCTCAATAGCTGAGAGTGTTCTAATTTATTGCTGAATGAACGATATATATATATATATATATATATATATATATATATATATATATATGGTTGCAATAAAGTTACTATACAGTTACTTGTAGTAAAAAAGCAAAACAGAATCAGAAAAAAGAAACAAAGCAATGCATCAGTAATCAATTTAATATTGTTTACCAAAGCATTTGATTATTATTAACCAGAATCATTTTAATAATAAATTTTTGGGCTTCCGATTAACAGCTTTGTCTTACTTGTGATTGTAAGTAACTGTATAGTGACTTTTTTGCCTACCTGTGTGTGTGTGTGTGTGTGTATATATATATATATATATATATATATATATATATATATATATATAAAACTATCGGTCATAATTATTAGGCCACTTCAGTGTTTTAAAAGAAAATGATGTATTTCATAATATTTTTTAGTATTTAATGCCAAGTGAATAATTGCAAATGAAAATAGAATGGTTCTTTTGTTAATACTGCACAATAACATGTGCATCAAATGAATTTATAAATATTTAATAATTACCTATATTGCAGTATCATCAATGAAAACATGAAGAAAATTTAGGGTGATTCTGATGTGTTCATCTTTGCTTCCTTGAATTGTAAAATTTTGCAAAGTAATAATAACAAAAGAATCATTCTATTTTCATATGGCAATAAATACTAAAATAGTATGAAATACATAATTCTTTTTTAAAACTGGAGTGGCCTAATAATTATGGACAGTAGTGTATATATATATATATATATATATATATATATATATATATATATATATATATATAATCTACAGGGTGAGATGGGTAAATTGTCACTATTTGCCTTGTAAAACTTTGCAAAGTAATAATAACAAAAGAACCATTCTATTTTCATTTGGCAATAAATACTAAAAATAGTATGAAATTCATCATTTCTTTTAAAAAAGCTGGCTTGCTCTAATAATTATTGCTGGTAGTGTATATATATATATATATATATATATATATATATATATATATATATATGAGATTTTAACTAAATCTGTTATGGAATGGATTAACACTGACATTTGTCATTTATTTGTTTAAAGATTATCTTTAATCGAATACTCATATTTTAATAAATACTCTGTTCTTTAAAATTAAACAGTACATTTATTTACATCTACTGCCTGAATAATTGAAAAACCTTGCTAGGAAAATATGTCCTTTGGATTTGTAATTTATGTATTACATTTTATTTTTAATGGATACTTGTATTTGAGTAGAGGCTCTTTTTTTAGTTGTTTTTTTTTCATAATTAAACAGTATATTTATTTACATCTAATGGCCTGAATAATTGAGAAATCTTGTTAGGAAAATATGCGTCATCTGGCAGGATTTGAACCTGTCATTAGATTTTATGTGTCTTACACTGCTCAGCCACGTAAGACTCGTGATCAAAAAAAGCCTGAAATTAAACACAAATTTTCCTGATTTTTTTCAAAATATTCATATCTGCTTTGTTTTGTATCCCAATGAGTATCCATCAGAAATAATGTTTAAATTAAGGCATGAAACCGATTTTATAAAACCAGTTAAAATTGGTTTTCATATGATGGTCATTAAAACTGATTTTAATGTTTGTAGCTTCCACATTTCGTAAAATATTTCTCTATTGTTTTCCTTTAAAGAAATATTGTTGTAACTGCAATCGGTCAGCCTTTATCTAGCTGAGAGCTGTCTGTTTCATTAAAAAAGATCACACCACCTTAGACTTGATTGATTCTTAAAAATACAAGGACTAATGATTTAAGTAAATCTTGAATTTATCTTTTACTAGCAGTATAGCCTGGCGTCGCTTGGTTGTAATGAAAACTTTAAAAATAATCCATGGTCCTGAAACTCAGACTCTTTGGATGTTGGCACGAAAAATGTAGATTAAGACTAAGAACTACAATTATATCTACTTAGAGCAAAACCCAAAATAAAAGGGCTGAAAACCTGATTTTGATCAGACCTGATAGGATATTGAGGTACCGATTTCCAATATCGGAGTCAAATAAGTCATCCAAGGATAAACTAACCTAAGTAAGCCCATAAAAACTTATCATACCTATTAGGAGTAAAATTGGAGAAAATGAGCTGTATTGATGGCTGAATATCGGTTTTTGATCATATTTGATAGAATATCAGGTGTATCAATTTCTGATATCTGAGAAGATGAGTTGTCTGAGAAGATCTACTAATGTTTGAGACTAAAAACTATAATTTTATTCTGTTAGAGCAAATTCTGCAGCAAGAACCATGATAAAAGGGCTGAAGTCCTGATCTTGATCAGACCTGATCAGATATTAGAGTATCGATTTCCGGTATCAGGGAGAAATAAAAAAAAAATTAAGTAGCCTGTCACCTGACCGGAAGCCTAAAGAATATTTGTGTGAAGTTTGGTGAGAATCGGCTAAAACTTGTGGATTTGTATAAAGGACATACAGACAGACACACACAAACATCTTGCCTTTTATATATATATATATATATATATATATAGATTTCTTTTAGTATCTGTTTTTCAAGAGACTTCCATACACGTGCATGAAATAAATGATATATAATATGCTTGTTTTGGATCTTTTTTTTCCAAATCATTAACCAGGAAGACTAAACATTTTCATGTCACTTAGGCTTTTTAAATATTTTACAATCAAATTATCTGAATATGCGTATAATATGTTTCCATTAACAGACTAAAAGCAACATATATTTAAAAAAATATAAAGTCAAGAGATTTTGTCAAAAGAAATCCGGAATTGAACAATTCCCAATCTCATGTCAATGGAACTCATGACGAAAAACAAATAACTAAAACAAAAACCGATAGAACCATTAAATGGAAAAAAAAAACATATTTTTACTACTGAAAAAAAAAAATGCACAGAATTATTTGAACAGGAAGCTATATGTACTGAACAAAATTAATTCTAGAGTTAAAATTCAATTGCTAAGAATTGGCGCATTGATTAGTTAGAAATAAACGAATTTACTCGAACTTACAAACTTTGCTTAGCACACATACAAAAGCGAATCCAAAACAAAACTCGTGAAATTTCACAATGCAAAATGTTTTTAGCCGATAAAAAACATCTAAAAACAAAATTCAAATAATCTTCAATTCTGAGAAACAAGGTTTTTTTTCCCGACCTTTTTGTGAGCCGATGGAAAGTTTGTTCATCGTCAAATGAAAAGTCCAGAATCACATATGGGAGTAAATTCCCAAATGACCATTTCATGCCCCATAAACAAAATAAAAGACAAGCAAGTTCGCCTGTCACCGGAGAGTAGAAGACTAGTGTATTAACACGTCCCTTGACAAATGTCAAGCAATTGTTATTATTATCGCTATCCTTCTCCTCACCTCTTTCTTTTTCACCATTCACCCATCTACCTCTTCTTATATTTGATAAACAAACAGAACACCTTAAGACTGAGTATAACTTTAAAGACATTCCTATCCAATGATAACGCTCATACATACATACACACAAGTTACTACTACGAACTCTTGATACCCTTAACTCTTTACTACTGTTTCTCATTGAACGTCAAACTTCCACCAATTCATGTTATTTTGCTCTATTAATAAATTTCTATTTAAACATACAAAAGGTATACTTTTATTATTCCACAAATCCACCTTATGATAATTGTGATAAACCCTAAATTGTGGGGATTGTCGACTGTGTTTGTGAATTGGCCTTGTATAAGACATGGCTGTCTGTCCCCACTGCTATAAATTTTTACACCCTTGCATACTCTACATTAAGGTTATTAACGAAAGGTAAAGTGTGTTGTGGTGCATTTGATATCGACTCGGAACAAGAAATCGGGGAGCCAAGTTTAAATTCCAGCTGAATTCATTGCATTCACTTACGCGCAAATACACTTGGGAAAGGTATTAATCCATCTATTCCTTCCATTTACGGGTTAAATAACAGGACAGATTGGGTTCTATAGCCTTGGGCGGCAACCAGTCTACCGCAGAAAGCAATGGCAACCTACTGTGGGATAATCTTCTGCCCAGTCAGTTATGTCTCTTTCGAGACATGATCGCCCAAGCGTGTATCATGTATGGCACTTAACTGACTGAATGAGGAAGACACAATGCTGGGATGTGCGTTGTGGTGCATTTGATATTGGCTCGGAACGAGAAATCAGGGAGCTGAGTTCAAATTCCAACTGAATTCATTGCATTCACTTACGCGCAAATACACTTGGGAAAGGTATTAATCCGTCTATTCCTTCCATTTACGGGTTAAATAACAGGACAGATTGGGTTCTATAGCCTTGGTCGGCAACCAGTCTACCGCAGAAAGCAATGGCAACCTACTGCGGGATAATATTCTGCCCAGTCAGCTATGTCTCTTTTGAGACATGATCGCCCAAGTGTGTATCACGTATGGCACTTAACTGAAACAGAAATAAAGACACAAAATGTTTTGCTGCTTTAAATGAATTTGAATGATTTTATTTGTGCACCATTTTTAACATTGAGTGACTGAGTTTTTGTGGAATAGACATTTTTCTCTCTTGGGCGCACTGTTTTTTTTTTTTTTAATCATATCACCCCAAGCAAGGTGAAAACGCCACTGATGAGCAAGGGGCTACATAAGAGGGAAAAGATTGGAAAAGAGAAAAATAGGAAACCACATCCTAAACAGGAAACAAGGCATGAGCCTCTTCACCTGTTCAATAGATGTGGGTGGAGTGTGAACCGGGCATTTTTCTGTTGCAGTGGTTAATGTTTTATATATAAACATTTGATGTACTTTCATTTACAATAAGTCAAATGTCATAGCCTACCCAAGTGAAAAAATTTAAATATCATAGACTCAATTGCTCTCTGTTGAAAATGGCACACAAATGAAATTAATTCCCCAATTTAATTCTCTTAACAATAACAAATTAATTTTATTATTACTCATGTTTTTTTCTTTCATTGAATCTTTAATTTGATTTTATTTGTGCGCTGTTTCTAACATAGAATGTGTGAGGATGCGAATATTTACAATCTGCTTTTAAGACCCTGCACACTCAGTGTTAAAAAATTTTAAAACTCCGAACTTCTAAATGTTAGGACCAGTATCATTTTATTTTACTATAAGCTTGCATGATGCAATGACCACTCCACTTCAGGATCTTTGAAAATAATACATTTTTACAAACATTTTTGCGATAATTTGAAAGTTTAACATCTAATCGAGAGCAATTCATTAAAACAAAACAAAATAAAAAAAAAAACAATTAGTGGGGAGGGGCACTACTCTAAATCAGCTAAAACTGGTTTTTAATTGGTTTTGAGAATTTTTTTTTTTTTTTTGCGAGCCCTAGTTTAAACAAATAAATTAAAAATATATCAGAGTTAATCCATTTTGTGATGGATTCCATAAAATTATATATATATACTAGCAGTATAGCCCAGCGTTGCTCGGGTGTAATGAAAGCTTTAAAACTAATCCATGGTCTTGGTGCTCAGACTCTTTGGACGTTGGCATGAAAGACTAAAAAGCATTAGTTGTTTCCAGTTAAAGCGAAACCGTAGACTGAAAGAAAAATGAATGGATGCAAGTCAAATTTTGATTTCCTGGTATTGATATCAAATAAGTTTTTTTTGTCGTAAACTGAATTTTGAAGGCTAAATAAGTCTTCTGAGTAAATGGTATCATGGCTAAGACTAAGAACTACAATTATACCTACTTAGAGCCAAACCTGAAGCAAAAACTAAAATAAAAGGGCTGAAAAAATACAGACATACAGGCAGATAAACAGACACACACACAAAACATCTTACCTTTTATATATTATGGATTTTCTGCAATATTGTAAGAACTGCAACCTTGAAACTTCTGAATATCGTTTCTTATGTCTTTGTCTATGAGTGTATCAAATTTGATGAAAATCGGACCACTCCTTCTATAACCTGATTTTTTCAATTATCGATTTTCGATATTTATCGGAGGTACCTTGACACAAAACCTAGCTAAGAACACTCGCAGACGCTTATAGTACAACTGTGTTAATTTTCAAGAAAATTGGTCCAGCCATTTCGGAGTCTATAAGTAACGGGGACACACACAGACACACACACACAAAATTCCATTTATAAATAAGTTTATATATAGATGTGTGTGTGTGTGTTTAATTGTAATAATCTTTAGCACAAAAGTTATTTTTTCAGTGGTTTTACTGATAAAATGTCTTTTGGCAAGCAGGCTTTGTATCCAGAAGTGCTTGATATCAGGGTGGAGATAGAATGTTGATAAGTACAAAGAGTTTTTCTCTTTAACTGAGCAGCTTCATGCCAACTTCAAAACCACATTGAGGTCAGCTTGGATCTGCTCAGTTAAAGAAACAAATTCTTATATATATATGTGTGTGTGTGTGTGTGTGTGTATATATATATATATATATATATATATATATATATACTCACTACAGTGAAATGTCTCCAATAAATGTTTAAAAATAATGTGTTTCCCATGCCAATTCTCTTATGGTCAGTTTCCTTTGGTGCCCTACAACAGAGTCCCTGTTCCAGACACAGCCAATATTTTCTCAGAAAGATAAAAGAGTCTTTGATCTATATTTATACATTACTCAGAGATATGCATAACTAATTAGAGTTTGTCATCTTTAATTTTGTTAGAGAAAACTAAAAAAAGAAGTTTAGAAGATTTTATTGTTGAATCTTCAAGTTATTTCCTGTCTTGGTCGTTAAATGAAACTGGCACCACCCAAGGAATTAGGCTTGAAAACTTAATTAGGACAAAACTTCAAACATCCAAATTTACCCCACATTACACACACACACACATACATACATATATATATATAGATGAGGCAATTTTGAAAATTTCTGCTTTGTCATGTTGTACATTGTTAGAACATTACATTGGTAAAGAAAGATATGAACAGATCATCAGATTCTGTCAGTGAGAGAGAAAGAGAGAAAGAGGAAGAAAGAGTGAGAGAAAGAAAGAGAGTGAAAGAGAGAGTGAAAGCAAGTGTGAGTGTGAGAGAGAGTGAGAGAAAGAGCAAACGTGAATGATAGAGCAAGGGAGAGTTAGAGGGAATGATAGAGAGTGAGAGAGAGAGAGAGAATGATAGAGTGAAAGAGAATGAGAGAGAGTGACACAGACAGAGATAGTGAGTGACCGAGATATGAACAGCCCGAGATAAATAAAAGATATAGATATATGAAAACTCCTTTTTTCCACAAAAATCATATCTCTAAATGTTTAAAAAGCAAAACCCTACATCACAAAAAAAAAAATAATCTTAAAGATGATAAATTTTGACAGACATCCAAAAAGTAAACTGGTTTCACTTTTTAAAACATTCCCCATTCCACTAGTAAGGTAATAAAGCCACTAAGACTGAGAGAGAAGGAAACTGAGAAAAAAAAGCACAATTCAAGGAGACAAAAGATGACAATAATGCTGCACTTATACTTTTGAAGATTGTAGTTGGCGGGTTAAATGTGCATTGTGGTGCAGAGGATATTGGCTTGGAACACAAAATCAGAGAACAGGGTTCAAATTCCAGTTTAATTTGTTGCATTAACTTACATGCAAATACCCTCAAAAAAGCATTAATTCATCTCTTCTCTTCAGCTATGGGTTAAATAGCAAAGCATTGTGTTCTATAGCCTTGTTTGGCAACCAGTCTACCACAAAAAATAATGGCAACTTACTGCAGAAAAAAGCATCTGTCCAATCAGTCATGTCTCTTTCATGACATGATCACCCAAGTGTGTATTATGTATGGCACTAAACTGATTGAGTTGATGGGAAAGCAAGATGCCCAAAGAGAGTTTTACAGTCAAAAAGTGCAATAGAAGATGCTACTAGAATAGAACATACACTTAGTATTTTACAAGTAAAATTGAGACCCAATGGCCAATCTAGTTCTGTGTGCTAGATGCCTTCAAGACATTGGTGATCATGGCTTTCCACAACTACCTCTTCCTTTCAGCCCTAAGTAAAATTTGTCTTTTTTGCTATATCTCCTAATCTTTGCTCTGTCAACCCATTTACACGAGCTCATTTGATAGATTACGCACTGCTTTCCGCCTTTCTTCATACCTTCAATATGTCCTCTGAGCAAAGTTTTCTGAGCCCTATTTCGTCATTATGTGCCCTAAAAATTTCAAATGGTCTCTAACTGATACTATATCTAAGTTTTCTTTTTGTTTCCATTTTCCCAATAACTTTAACCATTGCTCACAAGTTATCCTCAGCATGCTTCTGTAGAACCACATTTCTGTCACCTAAAATCTCTTCTCTCAATTTAGGTTGGTTGGTTGATTGATTTAATCAGCATATCAACCTTCATTAGGTCATTTAATGCTGAAAATCGTTTTGATTTGTTATATTTAGTTTATTTGTTTTTGTTGGTAACGTTTTTTTATTAAAAAAAGTTTTGTCGGTAACGTTTTATTATTCAAAAAAGTTTTGTCGGTAACGTTTTATTATTCAAAAAACTTTTCTTGGTAACATTTTATTATTCAAAAAACTTTTCTTGGTAACGTTTTTTTTATTCATGAAAGTTTTGTTGGTAACGTTTTTATGCTTTCATAGTGTTTTGACCCTAGTTTGGGGGTTAACTATTTGCCCATAGCTGGGATCCTAATAGATACTACCACTCCGGGTCAGAGTGGACCTTGGAACAATTGCAATTAAGAGGTGGCTCCATGCTCCTCGCAACCTCCCAATCTCAGGCCTTGATGCCGGATGCAGTTTACCGTCATACCCAGGACCACTCAATTTAGGATTAGACTGGCTAGCATTCACAGTCATAGATAAGTGTCGATATTATATTACAGTTCTGTATGTTTTATATTGTTTCCAATAAAAGAATCGTGTTTCATAATATTTGCTTGACTTTTCGAAGGCATTTTTCACTCTCCTAACATGCCTTTGAATTTTGGTGTCACTTTTCCGCCCTATGTTAAAACAAAAAAAAACCCCACTTCCTAGATATTTAAATTTCAGCGCTATTTAATTTTGGTCAAGAGCAGTCTCCTTGTCATCTGTGGAAATTGTTCAGCATCCACTGTCTTATAAGAGGACTGATATTATATAGCAGTTCAGAACTCTTTTTTTTCCATATCTACAGAAACTTTTGCATCTGTTAATACTTAGCTTAGCCTCTGAAAAGCATCTTTGTCTGTTCCATTGCTACCTTTCAGTTCAGTAATACATTTTCAAATTCTCGTACAATCCCCAAAGATAAGCAATGCCAAGCCCAGTGAGTACCTAGATGGGTGTTCTTTTAGGGATACAAGGTTTTGTAAGCTACAGCTCTGGACACCTAACCATGGTACAAGATGGGCTGGTTGCCCAACAACTGCCTACATTGACCAGGTATATTATGACACAGAATGCCACCCTAATGACCTTCTGATTTTGATGCAGGAACATGATAATTGGGGTGATAGACTGATGAATGTATGAGATGTCTTAATTTTGTTTAGCAGCATATCAACACTCCTATGGGTTTTTTAATGCAGAAAGCTAAATATTTTGAACACAATTTTATGGATTCAACTATAGATAAAATGTTGTCAGCCATTTTGCTATAAAATGTATTGTTAGTCAATTTTTTTATAATAAACATATATTGCTAGTCAGTCAAGTGCCATACGTTATACATGCTTGGGTGATCATGTCTCTTTGGAGACATAACTGACTGGGCAGAAGATTATCCTGCAGTAAGTTGCTATTAATTTCCGCAGTAGACTAGTTGCCAGCCAAGGCTACAGAACCTAATTTGTCCAGTTATTTAATCCATAACACAGAATGCCACCCTAATGACCTTCTGATCTTGATGAAGGAACATAATGATTGGGGTGATAGACTGATGAATGTATGAGATGTCTTAATTTTTTTTAGCAGCATATCAACACCCCTATGGGTTTTTTAATGCTAAAAGCTAAATATTTTGAACACAATTTTATGGCTTCAACTAAATATATTTTGAACATAATTATATGACTTCAACTATAAATAAAATGTAGTCAGTCATTTTGCTATAAAATGTATTGTTGATCATTTTTTTTTTATAATAAACATATATTGCTAGTCAGTCAGTTAAGTGCCATACGTTATACATGCTTGGGTGATCATGTCTTTTTTGAGACATGACTGACTGGGCAGAAGATTATCCTGCAGTAAGTTGCCATTACTTTCTGCAGTAGACTGGTTGCCAGCCAAGGCTACAGAACCCAATTTGTCCAGTTATTTAATTCATAACTGAAGGGAAAAGATGGATTAATACCTTTCCCAAGTGTATTTGCATTTAAGTGAATGCAAGGAATTCAACTGGAATTTGAACTCAGTTTCCTGATTTCTCGCTCTGAGCCGACATCCACTGTGCCACAACGCACATCTAATATTGCTAGTATTTTACTATAAAAATGCATTTTTATACTTTCATAATGTTTTGTTGGGGTGTTCGCTATTTGGTCATGGCTAATGTCCAAGATAGCTCAAGTGAATAAATAATTCATTTTGGCATCTTTCAATTTGCCAGTTTGGGCTGTTGTTGCTGGTTTTTTTTTTTTCATGCTGACAGCCAATCTAGTCTTCTAAGTGCCATGTCCCTTGAGGAGATAAACAACCATGGCCGACCACATACCCCATCACTTGTAGCTCTTAACACCTTTGCTCTTGATATTTCTTCCAAACCTTGCTCTGCCACCCACTTGCTCAAGCCCATCAAGTGAGTAATGCACTGTTTTCCCGTGTCTCTCTTTCCTTCTATCCATCCTGTGAGTATCAGATTCTACAAGCCTTTCTTCCTCCTTATGTATCCCTGAAACTTCAGCTGTCTCTTCTTGATACTAAGTTTCCTTTTCATTTCTTATTTCCAAAACATCATTGTTGCTCATATGTCTGGTACATGATATCCTTAGCATCCTTCTGTAGAACCACATTCTGGTTGCTCCAAGTCTATTTTTTCATCTTTGTGGAGATTGTCCAGCATTTGCTGCCATATAAGAGGGTAGACATCATATAATGGTCCAATACACTTTTCTTTTGGTTAGTTGGTTGGTTGATTTATTTAACCAGCCTATCAACCTTCATTAGGTCATTTAATGCTGAAAAACGTTTTGATTTGTTTTATTTAGTTTATTTGTTTCATTGTTTTTGTTTGTTTATATTTTGTAGGGGGAATTGTTTGTTTTTTTTCATTCAAAAAAGTTTTGTTGGTTACATATTTTTCATTCAAAAATGTTTTGTTTGTTACATATTTTTCATTCAAAAATGTTTTGTTTGTTACATATTTTTCACTCAAAAATGTTTTGTTTGTTACATATTTTTCACTCAAAAATGTTTTGTTTGTTACATATTTTTCACTCAAAAATGTTTTGTTTGTTACATATTTTTCACTCAAAAATGTTTTGTTTGTTACATATTTTTCACTCAAAAATGTTTTGTTGTTATATTTTTCATCAAAAATGTTTTGTTTGGTATATTTTTCTCAAAAATGTTTTGTTGGTAATACAAAAAATTAAAAAATTTTGTTTTGGTTAATATTTTTCATTCAAAAAATGTTTTGTTGGTAAATACCTTCATAGCATTTTGACCCTGGTTTGAGTGTTAACTATTTACCCATAGCTGGGACCCTAGCATGTGCTACCACTCTAGGTCTGGGAACAACAGCAGCTAAGAGGTGGTTCCATGCTCCTCACAACCTCCCAATCAGAAGCCTTGCTGCTGGATGCAATTACTGTCATACCCAGGACCACTTTTTTCTTTGTTTCAAATAAAATTTTCCTGTTTACTTTTGATTAACTTTTGGAATCCGTCCTAGTGCGAGAAAAGAAGCTGTTAGAGTAGAAATTGTGGTTACATTTATCGATTCCGCTGTAAAAGTGTGGGACCTAGTTGTTAATCTAGTAGCTCGTGTAAATTCATACATAGGGGGCACCAGTGATCTAAGTTCATTGGAGCAGAAGCCATGAAAATATTTATAAAAGAGGCACAGGGAAGCCATGTCACACTGGTGAGAGAGCGACTGCAACCAAGCTGCCAAGTCGGTATTGATCACATTACCGATATTCCGTTGGATTTTGTCAAGAACCCCCAGGTGAATAGCAGGGGCACCTGACCAGATGTGGCAGCAGCATTCAATTTGTATTTCTTTGATAAAAACCAAGTTCCAATCAGAAAACTTCTTACCCAGATTTTTTACTCTGTGGGACAAACTCTCAAAAGAATACAGTCTTGGGGTTTTTCACAATAAGATAGGGGGGGTCCGTGGATTAACTCATCACGTGAAATTCAAAGTATAAATTTTCAATGTCTGGATATTTTTACTTATTAATGTTATCAAATGAAAATTTAAATTTATCAATTTAAAGTAAGCTTAAAACCAGTTTTTACTATGTTAATGCAAAACTATAAGCTATTTTTAGTAAAAATTTATATATAAATTTCATAAGCATTTATAGTGAAATATAAAGGGGTCCGTAAGTCAAAAGAAAACCCCTGCTCTAAGTTCAGGGTCAGCCAGTATCTATCTTATTTGTTATCTTATTTGTTCTTATAATGCTCTCTTACTTAACCCCCCCCACCCCGATCCTTACACTCTCACCCAGTAACTTTAGCTTGAGTGGCCTTTGGGACCTTGTACTGAGTGAACTATCAGTCAAATGAAAAAAAAATTTTCCATAGCCACTATTGATAAATTTGTAGCATTGGTGAACAAGTGCAGAAATAATCTAGAAGTCAGTCAATTAAGTGTCATACTTGATACATTCTTGTGCGATCGAAAGAGACTGGGCAGAAGATTTTCCCACAATAGGTTGCCATTATTTTCTGCAGTAGACTGACTGCCAACCAAGGCTATGGAACCCAAAATGTCTTGTTATTTATCCCATAGCTGGAAGAAGAATAGACAGATTAATACTTTTTCCAATAGTATTTGTGTGCTAAGTTAACCCTTTGTTGTATATTGGTTACGATTTTAACCTTTCTCTAACCTTTGTTGCATATTGATTACAATTGTAACCAATATGCAACAAAGGGTTAATAAACAACTGGAGCAGCACGCACACCTATGCAAAAAAACAGTATTATTCATGTGGGACCACTTATAAGACAGAAAGTTGTTTGCGCGGGGGTAAAATAGATGAGAGCTTGAAGGAACCTTGGGATGAGATGGATATAAATTTTTTTTGTTGTTTTTTAATCATTGCAATCCATGCAAGGCAGTGTTTGAGTTTTGTTTAATGGCATATCAACAGCTCTGTGGGTTATTTAATGCCAAGAAGATGGGTTTTTAATGTATTTTTTTAATGTTTGGTTATCGTGAGAAGGTTTATTTAGTCAGATTTTGATGAAAAAAGTTATTTTTTTATTTTAGAAAACTGAAGATGTCTTCTTAAATAGTGCAGAAATTTAAATATCTAGGAAGTGCTTTTTTTTTTTCAAACATAGGATGGAAAAGTGACAACAAAATTCAAAGGCATGTTGAGAGAGTGAAAAATGCCTTCCAAAAGTCAAGTAAAGTATTAAGAAACAGGATTCTTTTATTGGAAACAATAAAAAGCCTACAGAACTGTTATATAATATCGACATTTTCTATGACTGTGAATGCTAGCCAGTCTAATCCTAAATTGAGAGAAGAGATTTTAGGTGACAGAAATCTGGTTCTACAGAAGCATGCTGAGGATAACATGTGAGCAATGGTTAAAGTTATTGGGAAAATGCAAAGAAAATGTAAACTTAGATGTAGAATCAGTGAGAGACCATTTGAAAGTCTATATACTTTCACTAGCAGTATAGCCTGGCATTGCTTGGGTGTAATAAAAGCTTTAAAACTAATCCATGATCCTGGAGCTCAGACTCTTTGGATGTTGACACGAAAGACTAACAAGCAATTGTTGTTTCCAGTTAAAGCGAAACCGTAGACTGAAAGAAAAATGAATGGATGTAAGTCAAATTTTGATTTCCTGGTATCGATATCAAATAAGTTTTTTTCGTCGTAAACTGAATTTTCAAGGCTAAATAAGTCCTCTGAGTAAATGGTATAATGGCTGAGACTAAGAACTACAATTATACCTACTTTGAGCCAAACCTGAAGCAAAAACTAAAATAAAAGGGCTGAAAAAAATACAGACATACAGGCAGATAAACAGACACACATACAAACATCTTGTCTTTTATATATATATATATATACATATATTATCGATTCTCTGCACTATTGTAAGAACTGCAACCTTGAAACTTCTGAATATCATTTCTTATTGTCTATGAGTGTATCAAATTTGATTAAAATTGGGTCACTCTTTCTATAACCCAATTTTTTCAATTATCGATATTTATTGGGGCTACCTCAACACAAAACCTAGCTAAGAACACTCGCAGACACTTATAGTACAACTGGGTAAATTTTCAAGAAAATCGGTTCAGCCATTTTGGAGTCTATAGGTAACGGACACAGACACACACAAAGTTCCATTTATTATATAAGTTTAGAAGCATAGATAGTGTTTTGACTTCAGTTTGGGGGTTAACTATTTGCCAATAGCTGGGATTCTAACAGGTGCTACCACTCTGGGTCAGGCTGGACCTGGGAACAACAGCAATGTTCCTCACAACCTCCCAATCAGAGGCGTTGCTGCTGAATGCAGCAAAACAGTGTTATGGATAACAGTTCAGAATCAAAAATTAAAGAGCTAAGTTCCAGTTCCAATCAAGTTTGTCATATTCACTTACATGTAAATTCCTTTGGGAAAGGTATGAGTGCACTTCTTCTCGTTCCAGCTATGAATTAATTAGTAAGACTTGTATCAGTAAATTTTTATCATACCAAAAAACAAAAATTCTTACGATCTAAAAATATTTTCTGGCTTTAAATAACCTGCAATGGATTGATAATGAATGAATAAATCAATGAAATACTGATTAGCTACAAAGGCACATCTTTTTATCTTTATTTACATTCACTCGAATATAAATCTACAAAAACTACCATGTCTATAAAGTGAGCAGTCAGTTCGTACATTGATGGTGATATTGAAATGATCCCCCACTTTATATCCACATCAAAATTTTTCATTTTCTTCTTTTTTTTTTCAGCTATGAATTAATTAATGAGACTTGTATCACTAAATCATTATTATCTAAAACAAAATAAAAAAAAATATCTAAAAATATTTTCTGGCTTTAAACAACATGCAAAAGGTTGATAAACCATAATAAATGAATCAATCAAACAATTGCTTCATTCATATGTTTCTAATCCATAGATCACTTCTTGGGTGGTTCCTCTTCTTGATGATCAGACATTTTGTGTTTTGATTACAGTTAGTCCTTTTTTCCTGCTTTCTTTTGTTGTCTTGGCGTTCTTGCAGTTTCTTTTCTGTGGATTCTATCAATAGTATTATCAGGTTCCAATGATATTCAAAAGTTGGAAATATCACGTGTTGGAATTTGTTTTCATCAGTCAATTACTTCAGAATCCAATGTTGGACTTATGCCACTGGCATTTAAATAGTTTATTAAACCTCAGTGCTTGTCCATTGTCTTATGATAGTAGCCATCTTTGCTATAATGTAATCTGCACATGTATGCCTTCAATGTTGTGGCTGTTGCAAGAATATTACAAACCCCCTGCTATGGTGTGCCTGCAGTTTTCACAAGGTTTTAATTTCACTTGATTCATGCCTTTTTTGTACCTTATCTTTTTGGACATCAGATACTAAAGGAAAAACAGTCGACTAAAAACAAATGGCACATTGTTGTGGTGATGATTTTTTTTTCATTAAAATTATCAAATTTAATTACCCTAATATTTTTTCTAGGCACATAAATCAGTTTTCCTATATAATCATATATATACATATATAGATCAACAAACTCACACCTATTTATATGAATATGTTTGCTCTATCACTGATATTGAGCGCTTTTAAATAAGTACCACGCATATAGTATATAAATAATATAATATATATAACAATTTGCATATATATATACATATATATATATATATATATATATATATATATAGATATTTATAATTATATACATACACTTTTCACGCTATATATATATATATATATATATATAATTGTATAATAGTAATCATCACAGAAGTTTTAGTTTTACATATAAAAAAATAAATAAATACAAATTCTTCCAACCACAATCATCATCTAGAAAAAGAAATCTAACCATCAACTAAAAGAAAATGAAATTCTTCCCTCATAAACTACCATCATGAACTAAAAAAATTCCCCTAACCATCAACTAAAAAAAAACATCCCCCACCATCAACAACAAAAAAATAAACATTCTCCATGCTCAACATTCCATCAACTATAAGAAAAAAATGAATCACCCCTACAACCTACCATCATCAACTGTAAAAAAAAAAAAAATTCTTCCAACCATCAACTAAAAGAAAAAAAAATTCACACACAACCTAACATCAATTAAAAGAAAAGAAACAATGAAGACCCCTACAATCTACCATCAACTGTAAAAAAAAAAAATCCCCTCACTGTCAACTTAATGAAAAAGAAAATTGTCCCCCACAACCTATCATCATCAACTAAAAACAGCTTCCCCAATCCACCACCACCACCATCAACTAAAAGCAAAAAAAAAAAAAAAAAAAAGGAAAATTTCTCTCTTCACTCCTAGATACCAAAAATAATAAAACATATATAGATGGAAGGTGCGGGAGATCTATCATGAGTTGATACCACTTTATTTTTCTGAAAGGAAAGCCCAAAATTAAAGAGTTGTTGGTCACATCAGAAAGATAAGAGTAGGGGAGGGGGGATGGACAGCCAGCAGCAGCAGATGAAATACGCACACATTATACATATATATATTAGTAAGTGTAATGATCCAGTTAAAGAAAAACATTTAAAGCACAAAAGCTACATTCAAGTGAGAGTTTCAGAAAGTGCAGAAGGAAAATAAAAAAGAAGCAGATACCATATCAAAGTCAACCAAACTTACTCAGAGGAAAATCTTTTTAAATTATTAAATATATATATATATATATACACAAACTATTCACAACAACCAACTGTTCACTACTGAAAAGAACAAACTTGTTTATTTTTAAAGTCAGACTTTTACACAAAACCAAGTAAAATTCTAAGGCTAAAAACATTTTGGATTGTATATAAAAAAAAAAAAACTTTCCAAAAAGCAAACAATTCACAAAACAAGACTTGATACCATATTTATTTAAGGTAAGATTTTACTTAAATTTTTAATTCTACTTTAACTTTGTATAAAAAATCCCTAGAAATCATGACTTCTTCATCTGAATCAATCAATCAATCAATCAATCAATCAAACAAACAACTGCTTCATTTATATGCTTCTAATCCATAGATCACTTCTTGGGTTGTTTCTCTTCTTGATGATCAGACATTTTTTTTTTATTTACAATTAGTCCTTTTTTCCTGCTTTCTTTGGTGATCATGGCATTCTTGCAGTTTTCTTTCTGCGGATTCTACCAAGAGTATTATCGGCTTCTGATGCTATTCAAAAGTTGGAAATATTTTTTTTAATAATAAATCCAAGAGTCTAAGATTTTTATCCATACAATTAACTATTACCACATAAAAGAAAGAATTTTGATTTTTTTTTTTTTAAATCATGGAAACTTAACAACTCCTGTGATGAAAAACAAAAAAATAAAAATGACTACAACATTCAATTTTGCAATTTCACTTGTATTAAATTTTTTCTTACTTCTAAGATTTTCATCTCTAAAATTAACAACTATTGTCACATAAAATAAAGTTTGGTTTCTTTTTTCAAATCATTAAAAGAAAAAAATTATATCCAAAGAAAGCTAACACTACTTCAAATATAAAATAAAAAAATGTCTATATTTAAGTAATTAATATCAAGTGTGTATATTATTTATATTGCTTGGATTGTTGATCTCATCTTTATTGCCATATTCATAACATTCCTGCCGTTTTAGTTCACCACTGGTGTAGTCAGGTATTGAACTCACAACTCTTTGTGTCAAGTCACTGGATCTAACCAACACTTTTATCCATTGGGCCATGTGTCTTCACATGCCAGTGAACAAACAGTTAGAGAGTTGAGTTAAAGAGAGATGACTAAGAATATCTGAAAGTGGCATGACTCATGGAACAAGAACAGTCTACCCCAGTGATTGAAATAAAGGGTTCAGTTCAAAATTCCAATCGGCTAAAGAAGGTTAGGTTGTAAAAAAGATGAAACATTGTGAATATGGCAATTATAATGTAAATAATTATAATACCTCATCCAGCTCACACGTCTCCCCAGTCTTTTGAACAGAAGTAAAGGTTTATCCTTCGTTCCCTGTTTAAGGTTGGGTTTCAGTTTCCTTCTAAGGTCTTCTCATTTTATTTCCCTCCCAGTAGCCGCCTTGCATCTTAGTGGCATTATAACCTTGCTTGGGGTGAACTGAATAAGAAATTTCAAAATGTTTATATTTTCTGCATAATTTTGTATGATGTGCTTGTTATAGTAACAACGACCACTTATATTTCATATCTCATTCAGATTATTAAAAAAAATGGAAGGGGTACAAATATATAGTGTTTGAGGTACTAAATTGGGTAATGTATCCTCGGTAGGCTAATATTTTTTTTTTTTGTTTTTCTCTTATGTTTAATATCAAGCAACGGGATACTATCTGATCAGACATTGTATACATGGCATCAATTTATCCTGTGTCCAGGATAAATTGATAAATTTCCAGGCAATTCCCAATGGTCTCGCACACTGGGGTTGTCTCTTCAGGCTGATATTACCCAGAAGTCATTTTCTTGAAATGTCAATCATGGGAAGATTCAAATCTGGATCTTTACAGTCAAAATGCCCTAATCACTCAGTCATGAATTCCTACTGTTAGTAAACTAAAAGGCAAAAAGTATAAAAGGGAAGAAAATTGGTATTAAAAAAAAAATATGTTAATAATAATGATGATGGTATTGATGATGATGACAAACGATAATAATAATAATAATAATAAATAAAATATAGCGAAGAAAACGGCGACTGACCTCGTCAAACCAAGCGACAGCATGTTGTGTTAATATTACGACGGAAAATGCGTCGAAAAAGAAAATTACAGACCCAAACAGAAAAAAGGGGCACATATTCCACATGACATGCTAAAGAAGGAATATTTAAAATAAAAAACAAGTTCGCCGCAGGAGTTGCTATAAAAATATATGCAAATATTTAGCATCCTCTCTGAGTTGTCGGCGAATCCGATGCTTCCACAGACCTCGAGATTCCGGAAACTCGAGATACATTTGATGACTCCTCCGGAGACGACTCTCCGACACGCGTAGGGGAGATTGTCCCATTACGATGAAGCACCAGGATAAAGAGACCAGCTCCAAGCTGTTCGAGTTGTGATAATGAGATCATGGGGGTGTATAGCAAAGAAAATGGCGACTTACCTCGTCAAGCCAAGTGACAGTATGTCGTGTTAATACTACGACAGAAAATGTGGCAAAAAAGAAAATTACAGACCCAAACAGAAAAAAGGGGCACATTTTCCGCATAACATGCTGAAGACGGAATATTTAAAATAAAAAAACAAGTCCGTCGCAGGAGTTGCTATGAAAATATATGCAAATATTTAGCGTCCTCTCTGAGTTGTCAGCCAATGGAAAAAAATTGATTGGCCGATAAAAGCAGTCATTGTTCTTGAAGCGGGAGAGAAATTTATTTTGGTCTGACTGGTTACGTGGATAGCAGTTCGCGAGATTGTACCAGCGAATTGAATTTTCGGCATTTTCTTTTTCTGGCCCGACATTTGAGTCTGAACTTTAAGTGAATTTTCTCTGCATTGTGGAAGTAATTTGTGAGAAAATATTTCTTTGCAATACCAGATCTCAAACATGAAAATAAATAATAATGATAAATAATGATGATGATGAGCCAAGTTCGAATTCCAGTTGAATTTGTTGCCTTCATTAACACACATACCCTTGAGAAAGGTATTAATCCGTCTCGTCTTCCTCCAGCTATAGGACATGACAGATTGGGTTCTATAGCTTTGATTGTCAACCAGTCTACTACAGAAAGTAATGGCAACATATTATGGGAAAATATTCTGCCCGGTCAGTCATGTCTCTTTTGAGACATGATCACCCAAGCGTGTATCATGTATGGCACTTAACTAAATGATGATAATGATTAATGATAATAATAAAGATGACTTTATTGTGTTGACTGAAAAAGGTTCCAATAGGGTCATTGAAGGGATCCCTGGTAGCCTGAGCCTTAAAGAAATACAAAATAAAATTGTACTCAAAAGTAGAGTTCACACTTTACAAAGAGCTATGTAAAATGTCTGTGATGTTAAAAGGGTTTTATTTTTGCAAAAATGATCAGTGGAAAATGTGATGAAGCAATTTCTGACCTTAAGACTCTTGGTTAACCTAAATGAAAACTCGTATACAACAGAAATCAAAGGAAATAATAAATAATAATAATAATAATAATAGTAGTAGTAAAAATGATCAATGGAAATGTCATGAAGCCATTTCTGACCTTAGGTCTCTGGTTGGGACCCAGAAGGAAATGTACACAACAGAAATCAAAGGAAATAATAATAATAATAATAATAGTAGTAGTAAAAATGATCAATGGAAAATGTCATGAAGTCATTTCTGACCTTGTGGTCTCTGGTTGGGACTCAGAAGGAAATGTGTATACAACAGAAATCAAAGGAAATAATAATAATAATAGTAGTAGTAAAAATGATCAATGGAAAATGTCATAAAGCCATTTCTGACCTAGATCTTGCTAGGTTGACCCGGAAGGAAATGTGTATACACAGAAATCAAAGGAAATAATAATAATAGTAGTAGTAAAATGATCCATGGAAAATGTCATGAAGCCATTTGACCTTAGGTCTCTGGTTGGGACCCAGAAGGAAATGTATACAACAGAAATCAAAGGAAATAATAATAATAATAATAATAGTAGTAGTAAAAAAATGATCAATGGAAAATGTCATGGAAGCCATTTCTGACCTTAGGGTCTCTGGTTGGGACCCAAAGGAAATGTGTATACAAACAGAAATCAAAGGAAATAATAATAACAGGTTAATAATAGTAGTAAAAATGATCACAATGAAAATACCAAGAAGCCCATATTCTGACCTTTAGGCCTGGTTGGGACCTGAAGGAAATGTGTATACAAATGTAGAAATCAGCAATAATAATAATAATAGTAGTATAAAAATGATCAATGGAAAATAACATAAAGCCATTTCTGATCTGATCTCTATTTGGACCCAGAAGGAAATGCATAGCAACAGAAATCAAAGGAAATAATAATAATAATAATACAGTATAGTAAAAATGATCAATGGAAAATGTCATGAAGCCATTTCTGACCTTAGGTCTCTGCAATAGAATCCTGAAGGAAATGTATACACAGAAATCAAAGGAAATAATAATAATAGTAGTAGTAAAAATGATCAATGGAAAATGTCATGAAGCCATTTCTGACCTTAGGTCTCTGGTTGGGACCCGGAAGGAAATGTATAACAGAAATCAAAGGAAATAATAATAATAATAATAATAGTAGTAGTAAAAATGATCAATGGAAAATGTCATGAAGCCATTTCTGACCTTAGGTCTCTGGTTGGGACCCAGAAGGAAATGTGTATACAACAGAAATCAAAGGAAATAATAATAATAATAATAGTAGTAGTAAAAATGATCAATGGAAAATGTCATGAAGCTCGGCCCCTGGTTGGGACCCAGAAGGAAATGTGTATACAACAGAAATCAAAGGAAATAATAATAATAATAATAATAGTAGTAGTAAAAATGATCAATGGAAAATGTCATGAAGCCATTTCTGACCTTAGGTCTCTGGTTGGGACCCAGAAGGAAATGTGTATACAACAGAACCAAGGAAATAATAATAATAATAATAGTAGTAGTAAAAATGACTGGAAAATGTCATAAAAGATGCAAATCAAAGGAAATAATAATAATAATAATAATAGTAGTAGTAAAATGATCAATGGAAAATGTCATAAAGCCATTTCAGACCTTAGATCTCTGGTTGGGACCCGGAAGGAAATGTGTATACAACAGAAATCAAAGGAACAATAATAATAATAATAATAGTAGTAGTAAAAAATGATCAATGGAAAATGTCATGAAGCCATTTCTGACCTTAGGTCTCTGGTTGGGACCCGGAAAGGAAATGTGTATACAACAGAAATCAAAGGAAATAATAATAATAGTAGTAGTAAAAATGATCAATGGAAAATGTCATAAAGCCATTTCTGACTTTAGGTCTCTGGTTGGGACCCAGAAGGAAATGTGTATACAACAGAAATCAAAGGAAATAATAATAATAGTAGTAGTAAAAATGATCAATGGAAAATGTCATGAAGCCATTTCTGACCTTAGGTCTCTGGTTGGGACCCTGAAGGAAATGTAGCAACAGAAATCAAAGAAAATAATAATAATAGTAGTAGTAAAAATGATCAATGAAAATACCATAAAGCCATTTAATCTTAGGTTCTGGTTGGGACCCAGGAAGGAAATGTGTATACAACAGAAATCAAAGGAAATAATAATAATAGTAGTAGTAAAAATGATCAATGGAAAATAAACAAGGAAGCCAGTTTTCTGACCTAGGTCTCTGGTTGGGACCCGGAAGGAAATGTATATAACAGAAATCAAAGGAAATAATAATAATAATAATAATAGTAGTAGTAGTAAAATGGATCAATGAAGGTCATAAAGCCATTTCTGACCTTAGATCTCTGTTTGGACCCAGAAGGAAATGTGTATACAACAGAAATCAAAGGAAATAATAATAATAATAATAGTAGTAGTAAAAATGATCAATGGAAAATGTCATAAAGCCATTTCTGACCTTAGGTCTCTGGTTGGGACCCAGAAGGAAATGTGTATACAACAGAAATCAAAGGAAATAATAATAATAATAATAATAGCAGTAGTAAAAATGATCAATGAAAATGTCATGAAGCCATTTCTGACCTTAGGTCTTGGTTAACCTGAAGGAAATGTGTATACAACAGAAATCAAAGGAAACAATAATAATAATAATAATAGTAGTAGTAGTAAAAATGATCATCTGAAAATGCCAGAAGTTCATTTGACCTTTAGATCTCTGGTTTGGACCTGAAGAAATGTATACAACAGAAATCAGCAGAAATAATAATAATAATAACAGTAGTAGCAAAAATGATCAATGGAAAATGTCATAAAGCCATTTCTGACCTTAGGTCTCTGGTTGGGACCCAGAAGGAAATACAACAGAAATCAAAGGAAATAATAAGAATAGTAGAAGGGTAAAAATGATCAATGGAAAATGTCATGAAGCCATTTCTGACCTTAGGGTCTGTTGGGACCTGAAGAAAATGTGATACCAGAAATCAAAGAAATAATAATAATAATAATAATAGTAGTAGTAAAATTGTTCAATGGAAAATGTCATGAAGCCATTTCTGACCTTAGGTCTCTGGTTGGGACCTAGAAGGAAATGTGTATACAACAGGAAATCAAAGGAAATAATAATAATAATAATAGTAGTAGTAAAATGATCACAAAATGTCATGGCCATTTCTGACCTTAGGTCTCTGGTTGGGACCCAGAAGGAAATGTATACAACAGAAATCAAAGGAAATAATAATAATAATAATAATAGTAGTAGTAAAAACACCAATGGAAAGGCCATGAAGCCATTTCTGGACCTTAGGTCTCTGGTTGGGACCCAGAAGGAAATGTGTATACAACAGAAATCAAAGGAAATAATAATAATAATAATAATAGTAGTAAAAATGATCAATGGAAAAATGTCATAAAGCCATTTCTGACCTTAGATCTCTGGTTTGAATCCAGAAGAAATGTGTATACAACAGAAATCAAAGGAAATAATAATAATAATAATAATAGTAGTAGTAAAATGATCAATGGAAAATGTCATAAAGCCATTTCTGACCTTAGACTTGGTTTGGACCCAGAAGGAAATGTATACAAATAGAAATCAAAGGAAATAACAATAATAATAATAGTAGTAGTAAAAATGATCAATGGAAAATGTCATGAAGCCATTTCTGACCTTAGGTCTCTGGTTGGGAATCAGAAGAAATGTGTGTATACAACAGAAATGTAAGAAATAATAATAATAATAATAATAGTAGTAGTAAAATGATCAATGGAAAATGTCATAAAGCCATTTCTGATCTCAGGGTCTCTGGGTTGGGACCCAGAAGGAAATGTGTACAACAGAAATCAAAGGAAATAATAATAATAATAATAATAGTAGTAGTAAAATGATCAATGGAAAATGTCATAAAGCCATTTGACCTTAGGTCTTGCTTGGACCCAGAAGGAAATGTGTATATGTCAGAAATCAAAGGAAATAATAATAATAATAATAATAGTATAGTAAAAATGATCAATGGAAAATGTCACAAAGCCATTTGATCCAGGTCTGGTTGGGAACTGAAGGAAATGTATACAACAGAAATCAAAGAAACAATAATAATAATAATAATAGTAGTAGTAAAAATGATCAATGGAAAACACCAAGTAATATTTCATCCAGGTCTGGTTAGAATCCTGAAGGAAATGTATACAACAGAAATCAAAGGAAATAATAATAATAATAATAATAGTAGTAGTAAAATGATCACTTAAAAATGTCATAAAGCCATTTTGACCTTAGGTCTCTGGTTGGGAATCTAGAGGAAGGAAAATGTAGGCATAGAACAGAAATCAAAGGAAATAATAATAATAATAATAATAACAGTAGAAATGATCAATGGAAAAACATCATGAAGCACCATTTCTGACTTAAGACTCTGGTTGGGAACTGTGAAGGAAATGTGTATACAACAGAAATCAAAGGAAATAATAATAATAATAATAATAATAGTAATAAAAGGATCAATGAAAAATGACATAAAGCTATTTCAATCTTAGATCTCTGGTTTGGACCCAGAAGAAATGTATACAACAGAAACTAAAGGAAATAATAATAATAATATAGTAGTAGTAGTAAAAAATGACTAACAAGAAATAAGACAGAAGCTCATTTCTGACCTTTAGTCTCTGGTTTGGACCTAAAGGAAACACACACAACAGAAATCAAAGGAAATAATAATAATAATAATAATAGTAGTAGTAAAAATGATCAATGGAAAATGTCATGAAGCCATTTCTGACCTTAGGTCTCTGGTTGGGACCCGGAAGGAAATGTGTATACAACAGAAATCAAAGGAAATAATAATAATAATAATAATAGTAGTAGTAAAAATGATCAATGGAAATGTCATGAGTTTACTTGGACCAGTCTGCTAACTGAAGGAAATGTGTATACAACAGAAATCAAAGAAATAATAATAATAATAATAATAGTAGTAGTAAAATGATCAATGGAAAATGTCATGAAGCCATTTCTGACCTTAGGTCTCTGGTTGGGACCCGAAGGAAATGTGTATACAAATATCAGAAATCAAAGGAAAATAATAATAATAATAATAGTAGTAGTAAAAATGATCAATGAAAATTGTCATAAAGCCATCTTAGGTCTCTGGTTGGGACCCAGAAGGAAATGTATACAACAGAAATCAAAGGAAATAATAATAATAATAATAATAGTAGCAGCAAAACAGATCAATGAAATGTCAGTTTACTTGACCTTAGGTCTCTTGGTTGGGACCCGGAAGGAAATGTGTATACAACAGAAATCAAAGGAAATAATAATAATAATGGCCATAGTAGTAAAAATGATCAATGGAAAATGTCAAGGAAGTTACTTCTGACCTTAGATCTGTCAACTGCAAGGAAATGTGGTGTATACAACAGAAATCAAAGGAAATAATAATAATAATAATAATAGTAGGTAGTAAAAATGATCAATGGAAAATGGGTTATAAAGCATTTCTGACCTTTTAGGTCTCTGGCTGGGACCCGGAAGGAAATGTATATACAATTAAATCAAAGAAATAATAATAATAATAATAGTAGTAGTAAAAATGATCAATGGAAAATGTCATTTCATTTCCACCTAGGTCTCTGGTTGGGACCTGAAGGAAATGTATACAACAGAAATCAAAGGAAATAATAATAATAATAATAATAGTAGTAAAATGATCATGAAAATAACATAAAGCTGAGTCCTGACCCTAGACTTGCTCACATCCTAGAACAACAAAAATAAACAACTGCACAATAATAATAATAATAATAGTAGTAGTAAAAATGATCAATGGAAAATGTCATAAAGTCATTTCTGACCTAGATCTCATACACCCAGAAGGAAATGTGTATACAACAGAAATCAAAGGAAATAATAATACTAATACAATAGTAGTAAAATGATCAATGGAAAATGCTCATAGTTACCATTTCTGACCCTAGTCTCTGGTTGGGACCCGGAAGGAAATGTGTATACAACAGAAATCAAAGGAAATAATAATAATAGTAGTAAAATGACTTTACTGAAATTGTCATAGCCATTTCTGACCTTAGGTCTCTGGTTAACCCAGAAGGAAATAGAAATCAAAGGAAATAATAATAATAGTGGCAGTAAAAATGATCAATGGAAAAATGTCATGAAGCCATTTCTGACCTAGGTCTCTGGTTGGGACCCGGAAGGAAATGTATACAACAGAAATCAAAGGAAATAATAATAATAGTAGTAGTAAAATATTCAATGGAAATACTATAAAGCTATTTGACCTAGTTCCCTGAAACAACTAAGGAAATGTATACAACAGAAATCAAAGGAAATAACAATAATAGTAGTAGTAAAAAATGATCAATGGAAAATGTCATGAAGCCATTTCTGACTAGGTCTCTGGCTTGGGACTGAAGGAAAACCACAACAGAAATCAAAGGAAATAATAATAATAATAATAATAGTAGTAGTAGCAATGATCAATGGAAAATAACAAAGCTATTTCTGACCTTGAGATTCTGGTTGGACCCAGAAGAAACAGAAAAGAACAGAAATCAAAGGAAATAATAATAATAATAATAGTAGTAAAAATGATCAATGGAAAATGTCATAGCCATTTCTGACCTTGTGGCCCTAAGGACCCTGAAGGAAATGCATAAATAAACAGAAATCAAAGGAAATAATAATAATAATAATAATAGTAGTAGTAAAAATGATCAATGGAAAATGTCATAAAGCCATTTCTGACCTAGGTCTCTGGTTGGGAATCCTGAAGGAAATGCAGGCCAACAGAAATCAAAGGAAATAATGGCACAGACAATAGCAGGAAGTGGCAAACATCAATGGAAAATACCACAATGGCTGACCTAGGTCTCTGGTTGGGACCCGGAAGGAAATGTGTATACAACAGAAATCAGTTAAAATAATAATAATAATAATAGTAGGCAAATGATCAATGGAAAAGTCAAAGCCATTTCTGACCTTATCCTTAATAACTAGAAGGAAAATGTATACAACAGAAATCAAAGGAAATAATAACAATAATAATAGTAGTAGTAAAAATTGGATCAATGGAAATGGTCATGTTACTTGACCTTAGGTCTCATAGACCCCAAGGAAATGTATATACAACAGAAACTCAAAGGAAATAATAATAATAATAATAATAGTAGTAGTAAAAATGATCAATGGTACTATCATAAGCTTACTTCACCCTAGGGTCTCTGGTTGGGACCCGGAAGGAAATGTATACAACAGAAATCAAAGGAAATAATAATAATAATAATAAAGTAGTAAAAATGATCAATGGAAAAATTATGAAGCCATTTCTGACCTAGGTCTCTGTCAGAACTGAAGGAAATGTGCATAAACAGAAATCAAAGGAAATAATAACAATAATAATAATAGTAGTAGTAGTAAAAATGATCTGGCAGAAATGTCATAAAATTACTTAACTAGATCTCTATTTGGACCCAGAAGGAATGTATAATAAACAGAAATCATGAATATAATAATAATAATAATAATAGTAGTAGTAGTAAAAATGATCAATGGAAATGGTCATAGTCATTTCTGACTTTAGTCTCTGGTTGGGACCTAGCTAAATGTATACAAAATAAGAATCAAAGGAAATAATAATAATAATAATAGTAGTAGTAGCAAGTAAAATAATGAAAATGCCTATGTTACGTGACCTTAGATCTCTGGTTTCAACTCAGTTTATGTGTATACAACAGAAATCAAAGGAAATAATAATAATAATAATAATAGTGTAAGTAGTAGTGTGTAAACAGATCAATGGAAAATGTCATAAAGCCATTTCTGACCTTTAGGTCTCTGGTTGGGACCCGGAAGGAAATGTGTATACAAGAAACTTAAAGGAAATAATAATAATAATAATAATAGTAGTAGTAGTAAAAATGATCATGGAAAATGTCATAAAGCCATTTCTGACCCAGATCTCTGGTTTGGACCCAGAAGGAAATGTGTAGGCTACAACAGAAATCAAAGGAAATAATAATAATAAGGCTACTTAGTAGTAGTAGTAAAAATGATCAATGGAAAAGGTCATAAAGCCATTTCTGACCTTAGGTCTCTGGCTGGGACCCTAGCAAGAAATAATGTACAACAGAAATCAAAACAACAATAATAATAAGACACTAACAGTAGAAGTAGTAAAAATGATCAATGGAAAATGTCATAAAGTCATTCTTGACCTTAGATCTCTAAGGTCAACCCAGAAGGAAATGTATACAACAGAAATCAAAGGAAATAATAATAATAATAATAATAGTGGTAATAGTAAAATGTGATTCAAATTGGCACAACAGCGATTTCAATCTTAGGTCTCTGGTTGGGACCCGGAAGGAAAGGCAGCATAACAGAAATCAAAGGAAATAATAATAATAATAAGAATAATAGTAGTAGTAAATGATCAATTGGAAAATGTCATAAAGCCATTTCTGACCTAGATCTCTGGTTTGGACCCAGAAGAAATGTATATAACAGAAATCAAAGGAAATAATAATAATAATAATAATAGTAGTAGTAGCAAAAATGATCAATGGAAAATGTCATAAAGCCATTTCTGACCTTAGGTCTCTGGTTAAATCAGGAAGGAAATGCAGAGCAACAGAAATCAAAGGAAATAATAATAATAATAATAATAGTAGTAGTATAAAATGATCAATGAAAATGTCATAAAGCCATTTCTGACCTTAGATTCCTGGTTTGGACCCAGAAGGAAATGTATACAACAGAAATCAAAGGAAATAATAACAATAATAATAGTAGCAGTAAATGATCAAATGGAAAATGGTAAAGTTGTCATTTCCTGGACCTAAGATCTTCTGTCAACTCAGAAGGAAATGGTGGAGTACAACAGAAATCAAAGAAGAATAACAATGGCATAATAGTAGTAAAAATGATCAATGGAAAATGGTCATGAATACTGACCTTAGGTCTCTTGGTTGGGACCCGAAGGGAAATGTGTATACAACAACTAGAAGGGAGAAATAATAATAATAATAATAGTAGTAGTAGTAAAAATGATCATGGAAAATGTCATGAAGAAGTTATTTCTTGACCTTAGATCTCTGGTTTGGACCCAGAAGGAAATGTGCATAATAAACAGAACAAAGGAAATAATAATAATAACAACAGTAGTAGTAAAAATGATCAATGGAAAATGTCATGAAGCCATTTGACCTTAGGTCTCTGGTTGGGACCCGGAAGGAAATGTGTATACAACAGAAATCAAAGGAAATAATAATAATAATAATAATAGTAGTAGTAAAAATGATCAATGGAAAATGTCATAAAGCCATTTCTGACCTTAGGTCTCTGGTTGGGACCCGGAAGGAAATGTGGCACAACAGAAATCAAAGGAAATAATAATAATAATAATAGTAGTAGTAAAAATGATCAAATGGAGCACAAGTCATGAAGCCATTTCTGACCTTAGGTCTCTGGTTGGGACCCGGAAGGAAATGCATGTCAACAGAAATCAAAGGAAATAATAATAATAATAATAATAGTAGTAGTAGTAAAATGATCAATGGAAAATGCCATGAAGCTACTTGACCTTAGATCTCTGGTTTGGACCCAGAAGGAAAATGTATACAACAGAAATCAAAGGAAATAATAACAATAATAATAGTAGTAAAAATGATCAATGGAAAATGTCATGAAGCCATTTCTGACCTTAGATCTCTGGTTTGGACCCAGAAGGAAATGTGTATACAACAGAAATCAAAGGAAATAATAATAATAATAATAGTAGTAGTAAAAATGATCAATGGAAAATGTCATAAAGCCATTTCTGACCTTAGGTCTCTGGTTGGGACCTAGAAGGAAATGTGTATACAAATGAAATCATAATAATAATAATAATAATAATAGTAGTAGTAAAAATGTGATCAATGGAAAATGTCATGAAGCTCATTTCTGACCTTAGGTCTCTGGTTGGGACCCGGAAGGAAAATGTGCATACAACAGAAATCAAAGGAAACAATAATAATAATAATAATAGTAGTAGTAAAATGATCAATGGAAAATGTCATAAAGCTACTTGACCCAGGTTCTGGTTGGGACCCGGAAGGAAATGTATACAACAGAAATCAAAGGAAATAATAATAATAATAACAATAGTAGTAGTAAAAATGATCAATGGAAAATGTCATGAAGCCATTTCTGACCTTAGGTCTCTGGTTGGGACCCGGAAGGAAATGTGTATACAACAGAAATCAAAGGAAATAATAATAATAATAATAGTAGTAGTAAAAATGATCAATGGAAAATGTCATGAAGCCATTTCTGACCTTAGGTCTCTGGTTGGGACCCGGAATAAAATGTATACAACAGAAATCAAAGGAAATAATAATAATAATAATAATAGTAGTAGTAAAAATGATCACTTTGAAAATGTCATAAAGTCATTTCTGACCTAGGTCTCTGGTTGGGACCCGGAAGGAAATGTGTATACAACAGAAACCAAAGGAAATAATAATAATAATAATAATAGTAGTAGTAGTAAAAATGATCAAATGGAAAATGTCATGAAGCCATTTCTGACCTTAGGTCTCTGGTTGGGACCCGGAAGGAAAATGTGCATACAACAGAAATCAAAGGAAATACACACACACAGGTAGTAGTAAAAATGATCAATGGAAAAATGTCATGAAGCCATTTCTGACCTTAGGTCTCTAAGCCAGACCCGGAAGGAAATGTGTATACAACAGAAATCAAAGGAAATAATAATAATAATAATAATAGTAGTAGTAGTAAAAATGATCAATGGAAAAATGTCATGAAGCCATTTCTGACCTTAGCTCCTCTGGTTTGACCCAGAAGGAAATGTGTATACAACAGAAATCAAAGGAAATAATAATAATAATAATAATAGTAGTAGTAAAAATATCTGTAATGGAAAAATGTCATGAAGCTATTTCTGACCTTAGATCTCTGGTTTGGACCCAGAAGGAAATGTGCATACAACAGAAATCAAAGGAAATAATAATAATAATAATAGTAGTAGTAAAAATGATCAATGGAAAATGTCATAAAGCCATTTCTGACCTTGTGTTCCTGGTTAAAATCTTAGAAGGAAATGTATACAACAGAAATCAAAAAGGAAAACAATAATAATAATAATAATAGTAGTAGTAAAAATGATCAATGGAAAATGTCATGAAGCCATTTCTGACTCAGTCTCTGGTTGGGACCCGGAAGGAAATGTGTATACAACAGAAATCAAAGGAAATAATAATAATAATAATAATAGTAGTAGTAAAAATGATCAATGGAAAATGTCATAAAGCCATTTCTGACCTTAGTTCTGGTTAACCTGAAGGAAATGTGTATACAACAGAAATCAAAGGAACAATAATAATAATAATAATAGTAGTAGTAAAAATGATCAATGGAAAATGTCATGAAGCCATTTCTGACCTTAGGTCTCTGGTTGGGACCCGGAAGGAAATGTGTATACAACAGAAATCAAAGGAAATAATAATAATAATAATAATAGTAGTAGTAAAAATGATCAATGGAAAAATGTCATGAAGCCATTTCTGACTCCATCTCTGGTTGAGACCCGGAAGGAAATGTGTATACAACAGAAATCAAAGGAAATAATAATAATAATAATAATAGTAGTAGTAAAAATGATCAATGGAAAATGTCATAAAGCCATTTCTGACCTTAGGTCTCTGGTTGGGACCCAGAAGGAAATGTGTATACAACAGAAGGAAATAATAATAATAATAATAATAGTAGTAGTAGTAAAAATGATCAATGGAAAATGTCATAAAGCCATTTCTGACCTTAGGTCTCTGGTTGGGACCCAGAAGGAAATGTGTATACAACAGAAATCAAAGGAAATAATAATAATAATAATAATAGTAGTAGTAAAAATGATCAATGGAAAATGTCATGAAGCCATTTCTGACCTTAGGTCTCTGGTTGGGACCCGGAAGGAAATGTGTATACAACAGAAATCAAAGGAAATAATAATAATAGTAGTAGTAAAAATGATCAATGGAAAATGTCATAAAGCCATTTCTGACCTTAGGTCTCTGGTTGGGACCCAGAAGGAAATGTGTATACAACAGAAATCAAAGGAAATAATAATAATAATAATAATAGTAGTAGTAAAAATGATCAATGGAAAATGTCATGAAGCCATTTCTGACCTTAGGTCTCTGGTTGAGACCCGGAAGGAAATGTGTATACAACAGAAATCAAAGGAAATAATAATAATAATAATAATAGTAGTAGTAAAAATGATCAATGGAAAATGTCATGAAGCCATTTCTGACCTTAGGTCTCTGGTTGGGACCCGGAAGGAAATGTGTATACAACAGAAATCAAAGGAAATAATAATAATAGTAGTAGTAAAAATGATCAATGGAAAATGTCATAAAGCCATTTCTGACCTTAGGTCTCTGGTTGGGACCCAGAAGGAAATGTGTATACAACAGAAATCAAAGGAAATAATAATAATAATAATAATAGTAGTAGTAAAAATGATCAATGGAAAATGTCATGAAGCCATTTCTGACCTTAGGTCTCTGGTTGAGACCCGGAAGGAAATGTGTATACAACAGAAATCAAAGGAAATAATAATAATAATAATAATAGTAGTAGTAAAAATGATCAATGGAAAATGTCATAAAGCCATTTCTGACCTTAGGTCTCTGGTTGGGACCCAGAAGGAAATGTGTATACAACAGAAGGAAATAATAATAATAATAATAATAGTAGTAGTAGTAAAAATGATCAATGGAAAATGTCATAAAGCCATTTCTGACCTTAGGTCTCTGGTTGGGACCCAGAAGGAAATGTGTATACAACAGAAATCAAAGGAAATAATAATAATAATAATAATAGTAGTAGTAAAAATGATCAATGGAAAATGTCATGAAGCCATTTCTGACCTTAAGACTCTGGTTGGGACCCAGAAGGAAATGTGTATACAACAGAAATCAAAGGAAATAATAATAATAATAATAGTAGTAGTAAAAATGATCAATGGAAAATGTCATAAAGCCATTTCTGACCTTAGATCTCTGGTTTGGACCCAGAAGGAAATGTGTATACAACAGAAATCAAAGGAAATAATAATAATAATAGTAGTAGTAGTAGTAAAAATGATCAATGGAAAATGTCATGAAGCCATTTCTGACCTTAGGTCTCTGGTTGGGACCCGGAAGGAAATGTGTATACAACAGAAATCAAAGGAAATAATAATAATAATAATAATAGTAGTAGTAAAAATGATCAATGGAAAATGTCATGAAGCCATTTCTGATCTTAGGTCTCTGGTTTGGACTCAGAAGGAAATGTGTATACAACAGAAATCAAAGGAAATAATAATGATGATGATAATAACTATTCAGCAGTGAAGGAAGCCAACAAATTCAAAATGGAATTTCAAGTAAACAAAGAAACATAAGTAAGTAAGAAACATAAGTAGGGGCACAGAGCTTAAAAAAAAAAGAAAAGATAGGTAAAACAATGGGCCAAATGCAGGAATGATTGCAAGATAAGCCAATACTCTGCTTGTGCTAATTTAGACTGATCCCATACCCATTAGGGATGCAGGATTAAATCTGAAACCAAAGCTTTTACACTTGCTGCACAGGAACAATGCTTGCTAACTAGAAATTACCAAGGAAGACAACTGAAAAATTGTGTCAACCCAAAATGCAGATCCTGTGATAATTACCCAGTAATGATTGATCATCATGTACCAGACAAGCACTCACTGAATATAAAACTGTGAAATGTGACCTAAATTCTGCTGTTAACTGAGGCAAGGAATGGCTTGTTAATTTTAATGCCTTTAAAACAAGACAGTTTCTATCAGTCACCTGAGAGACTTCTTTCAGCCTTCTGTCAGCATGGCTCATGCTAACTTCCAAAAAGGTGACGCATTGTGCCTTTGCAAACTAATGTTCTCTGCTGACATGAAGCAGAAAGATTATATTGACTCAATTGCTAGTATATTTACATAGCTTCCGCACCAAGGCAAGAGATGACACAAAATTGTTTTTTCACGTGAGGATTGCCATACACATACTTATGCACATGGGCCAAGGAGAAAAACTTTTGCTCAGCCCACACACCCAATGTCACACTGACACCAATATGATACTGACCCCACCTGCAGTTCCAGGGTTAGAATCTCCAGACTGAGCCCCTCCTCCTCTCTAATATGAGAAGAAATGTTTATTCCACTTCTGGCCAAAAATTAACTCCTGTGCCAGAGAGGTCTGCTGCTTGGGAAGTTGGTTCCCTGTTCTGTGCTAGACAATCTTCCTTGCCAGAATCTTACATATTTATGTTTGCCATTCATAAATGCCGTGAATATTTCTACAACATATAGCCCAGTACTTCTGCTGCATATTTAAAGATTCTTGATAAAATCTAAAGAAGAATCTGTAATATTATTGGCTCTAACCTGGCATCCCAGGTTAAGCACAGTAGTAGATTGGTAGCAAGGTATCATCATTTGACAGTTTAATTTGGTAGATGTAGCCATAAGTTCTTTGCTAACAGCTTCTTTTCTCACACTTCTCACTAGTGGGAATCTCTTCCAGCTTCTTGCTTTCCAACCAACACAAATTTTTAAAAAATTAAATGCAATGTCAATCATTATATTTCATTTTCTTGATTCTTGTTGTTCTTGTTTTTTAACAATGTTTTTCTTTTTCTTATCCTTTCACACTTAATAATCCCTTGTGTCTTAGTGGCTTTATTGCCTTGCTTTTTTCTTTATACAATCATTTCACCCCATCCAAGGTAGAAATTTCACTGGTATGCAGGAGGTTACTATGAGAATAAAAAAAATACAGGAGATGTCAAAGAAAAATGGATGGGAATCAAGTAGATAAAAGATGATAATTGACTATGTACATAAACTTTTGTAGATTGTAGCTCTCAGGGAAGCATGCAAATAGAAATGAGTTCCACAAATGGGAAGTGCAAGAAAAGAAACTGTTAGAGTAGAAGAGATGGTTACATTTAACTAGTATGACAGTAAAAGGGTGGGACATTAATGCCAATCTAGTAGCACGAGTAGATATATATGGTTGAAGTAACTGGAAAAGAACCTCATCAGAGCAGTTGCTATGAAAATACTTGTAGAAAGGACAGAGGGAAGCCACATCATATTGATGAGAAAGTGACAGAAGTCAAGCTGCTAAATTGGGATCAATTACATTGCAGATCTGCTTTTGGATTTTGTTGAAAACCTCAAGATGAATAGCAGGAGCACCTGGCCAGCTATGGCAACAGTATACAATGCACAGATGAATGATTTATACATGTGCAAGACGGATTCTGACAAGGACATCAAGATGAATAGCAGGAGCACCCAACCAGATATGGCAACAGTATACAATGCACAGAAGAATGATTTATAAATGTGCAAGACGGATTCTGACAAGGACATCAAGATGAATAGCAGGAGCACCTGGCCAGCTATGGCAACAGTATACAATGCACAGATGAATGGTTATACATGTGCAGACGGATTCTGACAAGGACATCAAGATGAATAGCAGGAGCACCCGACCAGATATCGCAACAGTATACAATGCACAGATGAATGATTTATACATGTGCAAGATGGATTCTGACAAGGACATCAAGATGAATAACAAGACACCCGACCAGATAGCAGTATACAATGCACAGATGAATGATTTGTCAGTGTGCAAGATGGATTCTGACAAGGACATCCAAGATGAATAACAGGAGCACCCAACCAGATATGGCAACAGTATACAATGCACAGATGAATAGTTTATACACATGTGCAAGGCAGTTCTGACAAGGACATCAAGATGAATAGCAGGAGCACCCGACCAAGATATGACAACAGTATACAATGCACAGATGATTTATACATGTGCAAGACGGATTCTGACAAGGACATCAAGATGAATAGCAGGAGCACCGACCAAGATATGGCAACAGTATGCAATGCAGATGAATGATTTATACATGTGCAAGATGGATTCTGACAAGGACATCAAGATGAATAGCAGGAGCACCCGACCAGATATGGCAACAGTAATAAATGCACAGATGAATGATTTATACGTGTGCAGATGGATTCTGACAAGGACATCAAGATGAATAGCAGGAGCACCCAACCAGATATGGCAAACACCACAATACACAGATGAATGATTTATACATGTGCAAGACGGATTCTGACAAGGACATCAAGATGAATGGCAAGGCACCAAACCAGATATGACAACAGTACAATGCACAGATGAATGATTTATACACATGTGCAGACGGATTCTGACAAGGACATCAAGATGAATAACAGACACCGACAGATGTGTGGCAACAGTATACAATGCACAGATGAATGATTTATACATGTACAAGACGGATTCTGACAAAGGACATCAAGATGAATAAGCAGCACCAGGCCAGATATGGCCGCTTGACTATGCAAATGCAGATGAATGATTTATACATGTGCAAGATGGATTCTGACAAGGACGTATCAAGATGAATAGCAGGAGCACCCGACCAGATGGCAACAGTATACAATACACAGATGAATGATTTATACGTGTGCAAGATGGGTCTGACAAGGACATCAAGATGAATAGCAGGAGCACCAACCAGATATGGCAACAGTATACAATGCACAGATGAATAGTTGCCATGTGCAGACGGGATTCTAGTAGGGTATCAAGATGAATAACTGGTACACGACCAGATATGACAACAGTATACAATGCACAGATGAATGATTTATACATGTGCAAGACGGATTGACAAGGACATCAAGATGAATAGCAGGAGCACCCGACCAGATATGGCAACAAACCTTGATACATGATGAATGATTTAACACACATAGGCAGTTCTGACCAAGGACATCAGGAATGGAATATGGGGCTTTTAGATGAATGTAGCCAACAGTATACAATACTGAATGAATGATTTATACATGTGCAAGACGGATTCTGACAAGGACATCAAAGATGAATAGCAGGAGCACCCAACCAAATATGGCAACAGTATACAATGCACAGATGAATGATTTATACATGTGCAAGACGGATTCTGACAAGGACATCAAGATGAATAGCAGGAGCACCCGACCAGATATGACAACAGTATACAATGCACAGATGAATGATTTATACATGTGCAAGACGGATTCTGACAAGGACATCAAGATGAATAGCAGGAGCACCCGACCAGATATGGCAACAGTATACAATGCACAGATGAATGATTTATACATGTGCAAGATGGATTCTGACAAGGACATCAAGATGAATAGCAGGAGCACCCGACCAGATATGGCAACAGTATACAATGCACAGATGAATGATTTATACGTGTGCAAGATGGATTCTGACAAGGACATCAAGATGAATAGCAGGAGCACCCAACCAGATATGGCAACAGTATACAATGCACAGATGAATGATTTATACATGTGCAAGACGGATTCTGACAAGGACATCAAGATGAATAGCAGGAGCACCCGACCAGATATGACAACAGTATACAATGCACAGATGAATGATTTATACATGTGCAAGACGGATTCTGACAAGGACATCAAGATGAATAGCAGGAGCACCCAACCAGATATGGCAACAGTATACAATGCACAGATGAATGATTTATACGTGTGCAAGATGGATTCTGACAAGGACATCAAGATGAATAGCAGGAGCACCCAACCAGATATGGCAACAGTATACAATGCACAGAAGAATGATTTATAAATGTGCAAGATGGATTCTGACAAGGACATCAAGATGAATAACAGAAGCACACGACCAGATATAGCAACAGTATACAATGCACAGATGAATGATTTATAAATGTGCAAGATGGATTCTGACGAGAAAACTTTCTGGCCCGACGCAGTGACCCAACATTCTTAGCAGTAGATGCAGCTGCTGATTTGATGCAGTTATTCCAGTTGAAGTCGGCTGAGGAAGGGAGTCCGAGAAGGCACAGTGTGTTGCTTTCTGAGAGACCAGCATCATCTCTACAGATGGACGGTAGCTAAGATTCTCTATGATGGTTAAAAGAGAGCAAGTTGATTTTGGAAGCAGTAAAATTTACAAGCCATTTCTTACCCCAATCCATCACAGATTGGAGGTCTTTTCAAAGAGAAGCAGTGGGGTTTACTTCATCAGCCTTGAAAGATTTGTTACTGAGACGGGAGTAAATATTGGTATCATCTCTGTAGATGCCTACTTGGGAACTGATTAGATCATTGAAGATCATAAAAGATGTAAGACCTAGAATAGAGCCTTGAGGGATGCTCATGCTTGTATGAAAAGCTCTTGAAATCTGCACATCCAAAACAACCTTCATTTCATGATTTTACAGGAGTAATTGGACTAAATCAAACAATCGTCCAGAAATACTGTAGTTCTGGAGCTGGCACAGAAGGCCAGGAAGAGGTCTATCTTGCCGTCATTTCTGTATCTGATACACTGAATTTGCTTCTTTTTTTTTTTTGAGGATTTTGCCACTGCAGTAAGTGTATAATATTTTACTTGCATTTCTACTTAAAATTCCATTGTTATTATTATCATAAACAATTAGATAATGCGATCTTTTTGTACCAGATGTCATGTATATTATATGAATATCAATTTGGCCAATTAACAGATATTTTAATATTTCATGTCTCCTTTGATGAGAAAAAATGTTTAATAATATACATACATATATGTATATACACACACACACATATATATACACACACATATATATATATATATACACACACACACACATATATATATATATATATATATACACACACACACACATATATATACACTCATATATATATATATATATATATATATATATACACTCACACATATATATATACATATATGCACATATTTTTTTTTAATCATACCACCCCGAGCAAGGTGGTAACGCCACTGATGTGAAGGGGGCTACATAGGAGTGAAAAGATTGGAAAAGAGAAAACAGGAAACCGCATCCTAAACAGGAAACAAGGGATGAGCCTCTTCACCTGTTCAATAGACGTGGGTGGAGTGTGAACCGGGCGATAGTTTAGTCTATCTACTCCAATTGAAAAAAAGAAAGAAAAAAAAAGTGAGAATATTGGAAAAGAGAAAACCGGAAACCGCATCCTAAACAAGAAACAAGGGATGAGCCTCTTCACTTGTTCAGCAAACGTGGGTAGAGTGTGAACCAGGCGATAGTTTAGTCTATCTACTCCAATTGAAAAAAAAAAAAAGTGAGAAGATTGGAAAAGTGAAAACCGGAAACCACATCCTAAACAGGAAACAAGGGATGAACCTCTACACCTGTTCAATAGACGAGGGTGGAGTGTGAACCGGGCGATAGTTTAGTCTATCTACTCCAATTGAAAAAAAAAAATCAGGAAAAGTGAAAAGATTGGAAAAGAGAAAACTGGAAACCACATCCTAAACAGGGAACAAGGGATGAGCCTCTACACCTGTTCAACATTACAATATTAATTATAATCAATAAATAAATGATAATAACACAAAATCCTGCAACTGTCATAACCCTAACTCATGTCCTATGCAAAATAAATGCTTTACAGATTCCATTGTATACCAAGCTATTATCACTACAAATAAAAATCTGAATACTACCAAACATTATATCGATGTACTAAGAATAATTTTAAGTCCCAATTTTACCAGCATAACTTATAGAGCATATAGAAATACTACTTCTCTCTCTAAATACTGCCAGCAGTTGATAGATACAAATAAAACACCTACAGTTAAATGGAAAATATTAACTAAAGTTAGATCATGTAAATCTTTACATGAAATATGTTTCCTTTGATTACAGGAAAAAAATCCACATAATAAAATTCCCCAAAACTGACTTATTAAAATGAAATAACTAATTTCTGCAATCATAAAATCTTTCATACCCTTAAATATATCTGAAATTATCTTAAAATTTATTCATTTAATTACTTAAATAATTTTAGTATATTGAACTGAAATTTTTTAATTACTCTAATTACACTATTTACATTATTCGGACTAGTGTTTTAAAATGCACCTTATAACCTTTCATTTTTATAAGGGAGCTAAATGACATGAATTAAGTAATTTTGAACTTTAATGTGTTGGAACATGAATGACTACAAATTGGCATGAACTGCCCTGACAATATAATACATGTGGTTTGTTATTACTTTGTGCCCTATTTCATATATATATATATATATATATATATATATATATATTAATATACTTAATTACAATAAGGCAGCACTAATAATTACAGACTAAACATCAGAAAAAACAATGCTAACTTAACAGTAACTTAAATCGTCAAATAACCCAAAAAGGATTACCTCGTAGGTTAAATAATGGGGAAGAAAAAAAAAAGAAACAAACCACGCACAAGAACAATACACAATACGTCTAGTGCTCGTTTGAAAGAAAAAAAAAACCCAAGACGAAACCTTAACAGTAAAGTGCTCTATACGAAAGTAGAGCAAAAAATACAGTACACTAAATCTAAAATTGAGCCACCACCGACCACGGTTTCACGCAACAGATCATCAGGGCCAGGCTCTTTGAAACTGTGGTTGGTGGTGGCTCAATTTTAGAGAGAGAGAGAGAGGAATAGACAAATATTTTTAAGTTACCAAGGTTGAAGCACAGACAAACATATACAAAATAATTTCCCAAGAGCCATACTTAGAAATGTTTTTATTCTAATATAGGGAAAATGTTTAGAAAATAAGTTCACGATATAATGTTCTGAACAACACAGTGTGTGTGTGTGTGTGTGTGTGTATATATATATATATATATATATGTATTTATGTATGTATGTTTGTATATATAAGAAAGTCATGCTGACCGTCTGGTGAGATTTGAAAGGAATCCTGTGTAATGAGCTTCTGCAAATGAACCGATATATATATATATATATATCCAAATGAATAAGGAACAAAGAAAATATTAACAATGTTCAAAACATTAATTTAAAACAATGCTCAATGGAGAAGTAGAGCTATGAATATTTATTATAAATTATAATTTAGAACATGTACAAATTACAATCTAGTACAAAAGTGTACATTTTGTTTCAACATAGAAAGAACAATGTCTCATCAGGTAGTAAATGATATTTTAAAAAATTTTATTAATTTAAAATATCGTTTACTACCTGATGAGACATTATGCTTTCAATGTTGAAACAAAATGTACACTTTGTAGCATATTGTAATTTCTACATGCTCTAAATTATAATTTATAACATATATATATATATATTAAAATTGAAAAGAAAGAAGCTTGATAGCAAAATCTCAAAGGGGATAGTGTTAATATTAATTGTTAAATTTAAATATTAAAAATGATCCAGCCGAGGGTGCTCAATGTAAATAAAATTATTTATTAACAGAGCCATTATGTATTTTTTTTACATATAAAAAAATTTAAAATTTCTGATTGAATGAACATTTTGGTAAACAGAATTTGCAGAAATGATAATTTGATCAGAAATTTTGAATTTTATATATATATATATATATATATGATATAAAAATCAAAATTTTTTAAAAATTTTATATATAATATAAAATTCAAAATTTCTGATCAAATTATCATTTCTGCAAATTCTGTTATATGTATATACTACTTTAAAAACAAGGAATTTATTAACAGTCTCAAGAGCTCTTTCGTCCAACATCTCATCAGGAGAAAATTGTTGGAATCACAAATCAAACGAAAGAAAAGCAACAAAAATGAAGAGCAAAAAAAGGGGGAAATGCTAAAATAAATATGCATATAAATATATATATATTTATAACAAGGGGAGAAGAAATGACGTGTAAATAATTATCGAGGGACAGTTAAAATAAAATATCCTTTCACAAATTAAGTGACTTCACAAAATCCTTCTGCCGGCAAAGAGAAGGCTTTCGTAAAGACATGCAGATGGATTCGAAAATCTTTAATTTATATTCTCTACTAGGTGTTGAGCAATAGCTGATTCCATATTGGTAGAGGGAAGACAACTCATGCTACCTATTTTACCTAATCGTATTTTCGAAGGTACATGTTGATTAATTCTTGTTTCCAAATGGAAGGTTGTATGCCCCACATAACGAGCAGCGCACTGGCAATTAAATTCATATATCAAATTACTCAATTTGATGTCGGGCAATTCATCCTTATGAATAGACGGAAACGCAGACCTAGTCCAAAAAATACACTGCAGAGCAAGACGGAAAACAATCAGAAACAGTCTTGCTAACTTGATTAACTAAACTTAAACAGTACACTTAGAATGCCCCAGGACTTTAGGAGAATGAAATTCCCTAGTCTGTGTTAATAATATAATTTATAAGGGCTTCCGGATAGACATTATCAAGGAAAATCTCCCTGATATCCTCAAATTCAAAGTCCAGTCTAAAAGGAGAACAAATTTTGAGCGCCCTGTACACCAAGGTTTTGATAAGCTTAATTTTTCTTGATGTAGGTGCAAATGCACACCAATTCATATCCAAGCTAGTAAAGGTAGGTTGACGATAAATACTTGTAAGAAAACCCACTCTACTACACTCAACAAGAACATCTAAAAAAGGCAAACAATTGTCCTTCTCCACTTCCATAGTGAAGGACGAAGCCTTATGTAAAGAGTTAAGCCTACTGAAAAAATTTTTCAGCTTCATTTTTATTTGAAAAAATGGCAAAAGTGTTGTCAACATAACTGAAATAAATAAAAGGGCTTAGACACTTTGCCAAAGAGTAAAGACTTGTAATAGCCCACAAAGATATCAGCCAACACAGGACCAAGGAGACTACCTATCTGGACCCCATCCACTTGGCTATACATGACATTCAGTCAGTTAAGTGCCATACGTGATACATGTTTGGGTGATCATATCTTGAAAGAGACATGACTGACTGGGCAGAACATTATTTCGCAGTAGGTTGCCATTACTTTCTGCAGTAGACTGGTTGCCGACCAAGGCTATAGAACCCAATCTGTCCTGTTATTTAACCCATAACTGGAAGGAATTGACGGATTAATACCTTTCCCAAGGGTATTTGCGCATAAGTGAATGCAATGAATTCAACTGGAATTCGAACTTGGCTCCCCGATTTCTCGTTCCGAGCCGATATCCAATGTACCACAACGCACATAATTGTCTTTTTTGACAGATGAAAAAAAAGAATTCCAGTCCAGGGTATAGAACCTAATCTGTTCTGCTATTCAACCCATAGCTGTAGGAGGAAAGAGGTGGATTATATTCTTATATTAATAAGTAGTAATTAGTAGGGGATCAGTTTACTACTTCATGCCAATAGAAAACCGATCCCTCACTTTATAATCAGTAGAAGCTTTAAATATGCTTCCAACTATTCAGTTAGTTAAGTGCCATACGTTATACACTCTTTAAGCGATCATGTCTCGAAAGAGACATGACTGACTGGGCAGAAGATTATCCCGCAGTAGGTTGCCATTGCTTTCTGCAGAAGACTGGTTGCTAGCCAAGGCTATAGAACCCAATCTGTCCTGTTATTTAACCCATAACTGGAAGGAATTGACGGATTAATACCTTTCCCAAGGGTATTTGCGCATAAGTGAATGCAATGAATTCAACTGGAATTCGAACTTGGCTCCCCGATTTCTCGTTCCGAGCCGATATCCAATGCACCACAACGCACATACATGACATTATCAAAGCTAAACTCAACGTAAATAGTACAAAGTGTCATAAGTTCTACTAATACATCCCGAGGAAAAGGAGGTGGAGTAATGTCACCCTCATACAACAAGTCTGCACAAATTTCAATAGTCTCACTTACTGGTACGTTGTTAAGTCTCTTTATTTGTTCGGAGATATTTTATTTTCATTGTCACTCAATAATTATTTACACATGATTTCTCCTCCACTTGTTATAAATATATATTTATATGTATATTTATTTTAGTGTTCCCCTTATTTTTGCTCTTCATTTTCGTTGCTGTTTTTTTGTTTGATTTGTGATTCCAACAATTTTCTCCTGAGATGTTAGACGAAAGAGCTCAAGACTTAATAAATTCCTTGTTTTTAAACTAGTGTACAAATTTTGTATCTCCAAATGTTAATATATATATATATATATACACACACACACACAAAGGTGTTTGTGCATAAATGAATTTGACAAATTCAACTGAAAGTAGAACTCAGTTTTTCTCATGTTGTGCCTTCCAGTCTTCATCAGGTGATAGTTGATCACACTAACCATAAAGGAATTTCTATGGGAACACTTTATTAAATCTAGAGGGTGGATTGTTTGCCTATTGATGAATATGTCTTGGAATATTTTGTCTAGGTCTTATTTAGTACTGTTCAGTTATCATTCACCTTGTTTCCACTGAGTCCAAATTCTATCAAATGAAAGTCCTAGTCTGTGAATTTGATGGCATAGTATTTACGAGTTCAATTCTGGGACAAGTTAGTGTGTCATTTGACTTGGTGGAAACAGAATGATCAATAACTGAGCAGTACTAAAAGATAAGAATTAGATGCATTATCCCTAGATATTGGTAACTGAATGAGAACAATGTACAAAAGTAAACTGAACAAAAGTTTCAGTCTAAAATTTTCTGATAAAGACTGGAGAGCACAATGGCCGAAACACAGTGGTTATAACCACAAGAATGAGGACAATAATCTGTGCATAAATAACTTTAGATTCTGTAAATCTGGATAGAAAATGAAAATATTTTTTTTTCTCGTTACAGGAGACCAGACTTGCGATTTGAAGAAAACAAAAAAAAAAATATGTTATTCAAAAACACTACCCTCAGTCTTGCAGAAGTACACAAAGAAGTAATGCCGATCATCATTCCTATTGTTATTGTTATTGCGATCCTCATGTTTGTTGGCGTCATTGGCAACGCAGCTGTTATCTATATCTACAGCTTTGTATTAAAAAATACAACGGTTCATTATTTCATCACAGTGCTGGCTGTTTTCGACTTCATCTGCTGTCTTCTGGGGTTTCCATTGGAAATCGTAGAATTTTCTAATCCAATGGACTATCCTTCCAATGGACTCTGCAAATGGCAGCGATTCCTTACCTTTGGCTGCAGCATCGGCTCCATATTCATTCTGCTCCTCATCTCCATTGAACGTTATCGAAAAGTTTGCCGTCCGCAGAGTTACCAGTTAAACTTGCTGCATGCAAAGTATTTCACAATTGGAGCCTGCTCTTTTTCAATACTACTCGCCACGCCCATGACGATCTTCTCTCAAAATAAATCGATACAGCTGAAGTGGTTTGGAAACCTAACCGGTTGTGACTGTCGCCTGAACAGCACCTACGGCAATCTTCCGTTGATTTATTTCATCTTCCTTTTGATCTTCGCAACCATTACTCTTGCGTCCATGTTAATACTCTACAGCCTCTTGTGGCGAATGGCCCGGTCACACTTCCTCGAGTCGGACTCACGGTTCCAACAGAGCTTAAATAATGTCGAGGCGGGAGGAAAATCTCCAGCTAAGCGCCAATTCAGTCGTACTAATCACACGGTCATAATGGTTACGGTCCTTTTTACCATCAGCTTCTTCCCGACATTGCTTTTGAGCATCTTTGCTGACCAACTTATGGCTAACATGAATTACACAGAGCAGCTGATCTTTTTCATGTTTGTGCGGATGTATATTCTCAATAGCTCGTTTAATCCACTCATTTACGGCTTCTGTAACAAGCGATTCAGAAACGCTTTTGTCAAATTATTTTGGCAGATTGTTTGTATGCCAACAGACACACAAAGCTCATCTACAGAGTCATCTTAAAATGTGTTTTTGACTAACTTGAACCATCATGCTCATAATAAGCCAGTGTGTCAAAATGGGTGTTTTTTTTTCCATGAAACTGCTTTGATTTTAATTATCTTCACTCGTTAAAAATGTTTGTAGTTATACAAAGTTTTGTAATGTCACAGTTACAAAAATAATAACGCCTTTGAACAATACTGTGTCAGACGCTTATTCTTCTCAACACTAATGCTGGATTCCCAGCCACATTGGTCTCAGAGGAAACAAAAAAGTAGACATAGCAGCTAAAAGATCATTAAACATCAACATTAGTGATATAAAAAAAACCCACACAGATTATAAACCTCTAATCAACAACTTTATTATGACCAAATGGCAAGAGTTGTGGAACTCCTGCAAAAATAACAAACTCTACAAAATTAAACCCATCCTCAAAGAATGAATAGTAGTTGAAATTTCCAAAAGGAAAATGTCAAGAAGAGAAGAAGTAGTAATGACTAGACTTCAAATAGGCCACACCTCTGTCACCCATTCACACCTACTAAAAGGTGAGGAGGCATTAATTTGCATTCCATGTCAGGAGCTCTACACAGTGAAAAATATACTAACAAGCTGCATAGATCTTGAACAAATGCTATTAAGATACTCTCAAGAAAACAATCTGAAAAACATCTTCAACAAAGATGACCCAAATGACCTTTTAGAAATTTTAAAAGTAACAAACTTATATTACAAAATATAGTTGCAAAAGAAGATAGCATCTAACCATCACACATCAAATCACAACACCTCTACTTATATCTCGACAGCAGTACTCACAAAAGATCAACAAGCAGTAAACAAAAACCAAATTCTTCAGCATTAAATGACCCAAAAGGGTAGATATGCAGGTAAAACAAACAACTAAACTAAGCTAATCTTCAAATGCTTATTATATATCCATATATAGTTTTACACGTCACGTGATCCAAGCAGCATGATACCTCTAATTATTCCAAGACAAGGTTGACTGTGTTTGCTCTATGGCAATTCGTGTTCAAAACCAAGTGCCAGCAGCAACACTTTATTCCTGCTGTCTGTCTATCATCACAAGCAACCTCTCCTGAGAATGGACCAAGCGAGTCTCCCTAAGAGCAATACACTGCACCTCCTCGGCCTTACCCTCTCTTTCGATCTCAAGTGGAACCATTACATTGAGTCAATAGCTAAATTGACTGCTAGGAAGGTTGAATCACTGTGTTGGGCCAGGATGTTTTTTTCCACCTGAATCCACCCTGCATATATACAAACCAACCATTTGTCCATGCATGGAGTACTGTTGTCGTATATGGTCCGGCGCCCCTGCTGTTCATCTCAGTGTTCTTGACAGGCTCCAAAGGAGAATCAGTAATGTGATAGGTACCGACTTGGCAGCTCGACTCCAGCCACTTCCCCACTGATGGAATGTGGCTTCCATTTGTCTGTTCTATCAATACTTTCATGGTTTCTGCTCCAATGAACTAAAGTCACTGGTGCCTCCACAACAGGTGTTTACTCGTGCAACCAGATTGGCAACTGGGTCCCACCCATTCACAGTTAGATCAACCAAATGCAGACAACAATTCTACTCCTGCAGCTTCTTTTCTTGCACTTCCCACCTGTGGAACTCGCTTCCATATTCTTGCATTCCTGACGGCTACAACTTCCAGGAATTTAAATGCGATGTCAATACTCATCTCTTAACCACTTGACTCTAGTTCTTTATACACCACCCTGTACATCTTTTTCCTTTCTCTCCACCTTTGCAACTGTCATCACACCTGTATTCCCATCCTTTTCTTGCTCCTTTCTAACTGGTTCGTCTTTCTCTTCACTCTCCTCCTATCTAATCTTTTTACTCTTATGTAGCCCCCTGCACATCAGTGGCATTACCACCTTGCTCAGGGTGATACGATTAAAAAACAAAAAAATATGACACAAAGCGTAATAAAAATTGTAATAAAACTTAAACATATAAAAGTGAATTCATGCATTTTTTCCGCAAGAATTTACAACAAAAATATTACAACAAATATATCTTCAAGGATACATGACCGTGACCCTCACCCAAGGATCTTGACACGACCCAGTGGATACAACTGTTGATTGAATTCAGTGAGTTGAAGCCAAACAGTTGAGAGTTCAATACCTGGCTACAGAAGTGTTAAATAAAAACTGAGTTGGGTTAAATGAAGAAAACTAAGACATCTGTAAGTGGCATGACTCATGGAATGAGAACAATCTACCCCAGTGATCAAAATAAAGAATTCAGTTCAAAATTTTAATCACCAGAAGAAGACCGGAGCATACACTGAAATGTCATGAATATGGCAATAAGGTGAGGACAACAGTCCGAATAATGTAAATAAAAATTTGACTTTTTATTTATTAGTTTATTTACAAAAATAATTCTATATTTACAATATTCTAAAAATTAATATAATTGTATCAAAACAATGCAATATTTATCATTGACCAATTTATAAAGAAATATGAATTTTCCATTCATAAATAAACATTTAATAAATTATTAAAATATGTGTACCAAACTATAAAGAAATCCTTATTTAACATTTTATAAAATTTGAATCAATTGGCAATTAGCCGATGTTTCGCCAACCATTCCAATAAAGTGTTTATTATTTTTGTTCTCAATTCAAGGACAAAGAAAATGCATAAATTGAAGTTTTATCAAAATATTACTCTGTGCTTTCAAAAAAAAAAAATAACATTGTCAACGAGTGAAGGTAGTTAAAAAAAAATCAGTGTCAGGAAAAAAAAATGACTTTTTTGACCCTCTGTGTTATTGTGCATACAATACCATGTTTTCTGAAAGAAAGAGGAGAGGAGATATTTATATATTTATTGCTGAATTTGAAGATTTACTCTTCTTAGGTACCTAATACAAGTTAGGGGGTTCTTAATCATTTGAGAGCATATACACTGAATGAGGAAATCTTAATAAAACGGAGGTGGGACAGGAAATTATTTAAAGGGTAAAAAAATTATAATTTAAGTAAAGAAACTTTTTTTTTTCAAAATGATGTAACAGTCATCCTTATCCCTAAGACATCTTGCACATTGAAAAAAATTTTTTTAAAATCATTTCACCTTCAAGCAAGGCAATAAAGCCACTAAGATGCAAGAGGTTGCTGAGAGCGAAAGCGACTTAGAAAATATTAAAGAGAGAGGATAATAAAAGAACAGGATTCATGGAGAAAAAAGAGGAACAACTGGCATTGACTAAAATTTTTTGAAGATCAAATTTTGAGAAAGGAAGAAGTCAAAATAGAGTTCCAAAAAACATAGCATAAAACATTGTTTCATTGCTGAAACCTATCTGCCAATCTAGTACTGCACTTAAATTTGTAAAGTCAAGATACTACAGAGAACGGCTTATCAGAACAAAGAACATGAAAATATTTATAGAAATAGCACAGAAAAGCTATATTATTGTTGGTTGGTTGCTTTCATTTAGTGGAATATCAACTGCTATAGGTTATGTAATGATGACATCCAAGTATTTTGTATGCAATTTTATTTTATTTTATTTTTAGAAATAATAATGCATTAGTTATACAAATCTTACTAATTAACCCATAGCCAGGGCAGAAGAGGCGGATTTATACCTTTCCCAAGGGTATTTGCTTGTAAATGAATATAATGAACCCAACAGGAATTGGAACTCAGCTCTTGAACTAACAATTCTGAGCCACTATCCATTACACCACCCACAAATCCAAGCTTACAGCACCTGGTATTCCTGACCGATATCTCGGGACAAACTCAGCTTGATATTTTATGTTGTTATGGTAGGAAAATGACAGAAGCTGAGATGTTAGGCCAGGGCTGATAATATTGCGGATTCTTGTTAGGATCAGACCAGGTATGGGAATAATACGTAATGTGTAGAATAGATATTCCCACACATAATTATCAACACTGTCTCATTACGATTGAGCTTTCTAGAGAGGAAAAGTTTAAAAAGTTACCACTTCTGCAATTTAGATGTTACTCTTTAGGAATGAATTGAGTTCTCCCAGTGATGGGCGTGTGTATATGTCGCATCTATATAACACGCTAAAATTTGGCTTCTCTCATTCATGCGCCTATGGCTTAGGGAGTAGGGACTCTGACTTATAGCAGATCAGCTGAGTTTCAAACCCAGCTGGAAGCAAGTGACAGTCTAACCACACTGACGAGCTGTGATACAGCAAAACAGGCTTGTATGTTTATGACTAATATATATTTAATTGGAGTAGATAGACTAAACTATCGCCCGGTTCACACTTTCCACCCATGTCTATTTGAACAGGTGAAGAGGCTCATCACTCGTTTCCTGTTTAGGATGTGGTTTCCGGCTTTCTCTTTTCCAATCTTTTCACTCTTACATAGCCCCCTGCTCATCAGTGGTGTTTTCGCCTTGCTTGGGGTGATATGATTAAAAAAAAAAATATGTGCAATTCCAACTTTGCTGGGATGGTCATGTTGCAAGGATGAGTGATGACAGAATACCTAAGGTCCTTGTGTATAGCCAGCTTCACAGTGGGTAAAAGACTGTTAGACAGGTATAAATAAAGACAAGCTAAAGAGTAACTTCTCATGTGTCAATGTGACTTATGTTGTCCTGGATAGAAATATCTTAAGATATTTGTGCTAGGGTGATATCAGAAATTTCAAAAACCAGTCATATCAACCAGCTGAGAGACAAAAGACAATGATAAAAAGCATCAGCATCTTCCAAGATCCACACTGTCATGCAGTGTATAGATTTGTATGCAGGTCACTGATGAGACTGATGTGCCACATACAACACAAATATAAAAATGGAGTGAGGTTGTCGAAACCTCATACATCAAAATTGACAGGAGAGTCCATTATCATATAGTCTAAGGAGTATATTTTATATATCTATTATCTGCTTAATCCTTAGCGCACAAAGAAGTCCCAGCACAATTAGTATGTGAAAAGACTTGCATAATAATCCAAACGGCATTTAGGTAGCACCATCTTAGAAAGTGCAAAAAAAAAAAAAAAAAAAAAAATCAATCTCTGCGATGAGGTCAAATTTAATCTAAATCTAAACTTATTTATAAATGGAACTTTGCGCGCGTGTGTGTGTGTGTGTGCATGTGTGCGTCCCCGTTACCTATAGACTCTGAAACGGCTGAACCAATTTTCTTAAAAATTTACACAGTTGTACTATAAGCGTCTGAGAGGGTTCTTAGCTAGGTTTTGTGTCGAGGCACCCCCGATAAATATTGAAAATCGATAATCAAAAACATTGGCTTATAGAAGGAGTAGTCCAATTTTAATCAAATTTGATACACTCATAGACAAAGACATTAGAAATGATATTCAGAAGTTTCAAGGTTGCAGTTCTTACAATAGTGCAGAAAATCAATTATATATATATATATATATATATATATATATATAAAAGGCAAGATGTTTGTGTGTGTGTGTGTGTGTGTGTGTGTCTGTTTATCTGCCTGTATGTCTGTATTTTTTCAGCCCTTTTATTTTAGTTTTTGCTTCAGGTTTGGCTCTAAGTAGGTATAATTGTAGTTCTTAGTCTCAGCCATGATAGCATTTACTCAGAAGACTTATTTAGTCTTCAAAATTCAGTTTACGACGAAAAAAACTTATTTGATATCGATACCAGGAAATCAAAATTTGATTTACATCCATTCATTTTTCTTTCAGTCTACAGTTTTGCTTTAACTGGAAACAACTATTGCTTTTTAGTCTTTCGTGCTAACGTCCAAAGAGTCTGAGTTCCAGGACCATGGATTAGTTTTACAGCTTTCATTACACCCAAGCAACGCCGAGCTATACTGCTAGTCTAAAATAAAAAATTAAAAAAATAACACAATCAAACTATCACCATTGCATGAAAATAAAGACTTGAATTGACTATAATTACTTATTTTGTTTTATTTTTCTGGGGAAAAGTGTAAATAAAAATTCAGGAAGGGCTTAAGATTGGAGGTAGGGGCAAAAAGAATTTCCTATAAAATAAAAACAAACTAGAGAAAGCAGTCAAAGACCACAAATCTCCACCAAGGCAATACTGACGACATCCCAGCGATTAGCAAGAGATAATTATTAAAATGGGAAAGAATGACTGCAATAACTGCTGTTAGGAGTGAAAATACAAAAAATGAATTTGACTGCTCTCAAAAATAAATGTATGCTTAAAATGAAACAAGGGAGGCAATTCAATATTTAAACTGAACTAAGATAATTCAATATTTGGCTTTCAAAAGGTAAAAACTTTTAGTAATAAAAACCAAAAAAGAAACTTTATCCTGTACCGGATCAAACTAAAATTTATTCAGTTTGTGCCAGTCATGAGGCCTGAAAATTTGAGCCAAATCCATCCAACTGGTTTTGAGATATCTTGACAGACAGACAAACAAATGCAACTGAATACAATACCTTTGCCTGAGGTAATAAAAATAAAAGAGTATATTACACAGTGAAAAAAAAACACACAAAATTCAACCCAACATTGATCACCTGGAGAAGTAGATTGATTGATTCCTTTTTTTATGACTTATCAACCCTTTGCAGGTTATTTAAAGCCAGAAAGATTTTGATCGGGGGAGATAATAGTTTAGTTACACAGATCTTACTAATTAAGCTTGGGAAGAGAACCAGAATTTGATAAACAAATAAAAATATTATGATGTGGATATAAAGTGGGAGATTAATTCTATATTACAATCACTATATAAACAGATACCTCACTTTGTGACCATAGTTTCTATACATTTATATTCCAAAGAATATGAATCAATCTAAAAGACATGCCTGTGTAGCTAATCCGTATTGAGCAGAGGTGGATTCAGTCTTAGTTAAAATTTGATTAACAAACAAGAAATTATAATATGGATATAAAGTGGGGGATCAGTTCTATATTACAATCATTATATAAACTAATCCCTTACTTTATATACATTTATATTCCAGAGAATGTAAATAAATCTAAAGACATGCCTGTGTAGCTAATCAGTATTGAGATGAGGTGGATTCATACCTAATCAGAATTTGATAAACAAACAAGAAATTATAATGTGGATATAAAGTGAGGGATCAATTCTATATTACAATCATTATATAAATTAATCCCTTACTTTCTATACATTTATATTCTAGTGAATGTAAATAAATCTAAAAGACATGCCTGTGTAGTTAATCCATATTGAGTAGAGGTGGATTCAGTCTTAAAATTTGATAAACAAACAAGAAATTATAATGGAGATATAAAGTGGGGGATCTATTTTATATTACAATCCATAAAAAACTGATCCCTCACTTTGTGGCCTCGGTAGCTTGAACACATTCATGTTCCAGTGAATATAAATAAATCTAAAAGATATGCTAATCATTATTGATTCATTTTTTTTGTGGGTTGATAAGCCATAAAAAAATATCTTCTGGTTTTAAATAACCAGAAGATATTTTTAGATTGTAAGAATTTTTTTTTCCAGATAATAATGATTTGGTGATACAAGTCTTATTAATTAACCCATAGATAGAGGGGAGAAGAGGTGAGTTTGCAGCTTTTCCCAAAGGTATTTGCTTGTAACTGAATATAATGAACCAAATTGGAATTGGAACTTGACTCTCCAATTAATAACACCGAGTCATTATCTTTTACACCAAATGATCACCTATCTACATACTGACCAGTCTCAACATTGCTTAACTTGCCTGGCTGTTGTCCACGGTTTAAAAAACAAAATATATTTATGCTTTAAACATATTAATGAATGTTTTTTATGCAACTACTAACAGCTACAAGTGATATGGTGAATACAAAAATACATCGATTTCAAGATTGTTTAAAATTTTAGGGGGACAATTTTTGGTGGGATAGAAAAAAATGGTTCCTGAACAACGCCAAAAAACACCTCAAGAGCACTGATAATTAATAGAAGTAGATAGGTTTGCCTATCATCTGGTTCACACTCTTCTCCTGTCTTTTGAACAGGAGCAGAGGTTCATCCCTTCTTTCCTGTTTCAGGCTGGGTTTCCAGTTCCTTCTAAAGTCTACCTCAACTCTATACTGCTAACGTTTTCACCTGAACTCTGAATTGTATGTATTATGCAGCTAATGAAAAGATTGTGGAGTTTACAATGATCCCAAATGCAGTCAACTTTGTACATATTCCAGAAGAAATGACTTCTTTAACCTTACTATTAACCTTTCATGACCTTTAGATTTCACCAAAATCAACTTTACATAGGATATGGCGGACTGTAGGCCATAACTTATTTGGATTCCAAGTTCGGTTGAAATCCATCTAGTAGTTTATGAGTCTATAGCAAACACTGATTTGTATTGTCATTTTTTGAGATTTTTTTCTATTTCTTTTTCTTAAATTAATTTTTGTTATTTTATTTTTTTTATAACCATTTAGCAGACAATTATGAATTTAAACAGAATTTTGTCGCATTTGGGTATGAAAAGCTAAAAATTGGACATAATTATGGAAAGATGAACGAAATGGATTAACAACCGACATATTTATTTGAACATTATTTTTAATTGATACTTATATTTGAGTAGATATTCTGTTTTTAATTTAGTTTTCAGCCTGAATATTTATGAGAAATTTTGTTAAGAAAATGTATGTCATTCAGCAGGATTTAAACTTGCAACTCCTAACAACATAGGGGAAGCCATCAATTGATCTGATGCATGTTAGACCACTTGAATGAATTCACACTGGACAAAGCCGAATTAAGCCTTATAAACACAATTTTTCAATTTCTCGTTAAATACTCATCTCTGCTCTGAAAGTGTATTGTAATGTAAAACAAAATACCTATTCAAATACAAGTATCTATTAAAAATAATGTTCAAAAAAGTAAATTAAATGTGTTACTAAGTAAATCTTGTCTTCTTCAAGTCTAAAATTTAGATGTCTATCTTTGCTATTATCTTTCTTATGCTAATAAAACTCCACACAGTAATCCTATACCTTGAGTGACTTTTGGGCCTTGCATCTATTGAACATTTAAAAAAAGAATCTTTCTCAGAACTCCAGAAATTAATGAAGTAGACAAGAAAGTGTCTATTTTTATAGAAAGGAAACTTTGTTAGGCCAAAAACAGTCTAGGCGCCAATCATATTTAATATGTTTATAAAAATTCATATTAAAAAAAGAAGAAATATAAAATTATATAAAATAATTAAAAAATAATACAACAGACTGGGCTTGTTTATTACACTTAAAAAATGAAATTATTAAAAGAAGGCTATGAACAAACATTCTTTAAATAAAAAATAAACTGCTAAAATGAAACCAGATGGTTAGTAAAAAAAAATAACTTAAATTTTTGTTTTCTAAAACTTGTAAAAAAAGAGCCTCTGATGGTCTCAAAAATTTAAAGTTTGCAAAACTTGTGTGGTTTAAAGAGAGAAATTTTGTATTTTTTTTTGATCAATAGGGGAAAAGTAAGTCATGAACCCACAGTATTAAATTTCTGAGTCAATTTGGAGTCAATTGGTGGATACTTTTACTTGTACCTTTTCACATGGCAAAAAGACTATTTCTGCTTTTCACATTTTCGATTTCACAAAAAAAAATAAAAAAACACGGAGTTGCAACAAACTATTGTGCTTCAATCTTAACAGACAATATTTTTTGTTTATTTCAATCTATCCTTTTTCCTTTTTTGTAATATAACCTTTTCTATATATGGATGCGCATTGTGCTGCAGTGGATATCGGCTCGGAATGACAAATCGGGGAGCCGAGTTCAAATTCCAGTTGAATTCCTTGCATTAACTTACACACAAATACCCTTAGGTAAAGGTATTAATCCATCTCTTCCCTCCAGTTATAGGTTAAATAATAGGACAGATTGGGTTCTATAGCCTTGGCTGGCAATCAGTCTACTGCAGCAAGCAATGGCAACCTACTGCGGGATAATCTTCTGCCCAGTCAGTCAGGTCTCTTTCGAGACATGATCGCCCAAGCGTGTTTCACATATGGCACTTGACTGACTGACTGACCATTTTCTAAAATTAGTCAATTTCAAGAGTCAGGCACTAGTATTTTTTATTTTTAGCATTGATAAAAGTCAGAGATACTGAAATCAAGCAGGTGCAAAAATTTAAATACCTCGGAAGCTTTCTAACAGACGATGGAAAGTGCGACACTGAGATCTGATGGTGTACTGACATGGCTAAGGATGCATTCCAAAAGCTGAGTAGAGTATTTAAGAAACAGGAAGATTTCATTGGAAACACACAAGAGTACTGGACTGTTATGTGATATCTGTATGGCAGTGAATGCTGGACAATCTCCTCAAGGATGAAGGAGAGACTCGAAGCAACAGAAATGTGGTTCTACAGACTGATACTGAAGATAACACAACGAAATGACAAGGTCTCGAAGAGTATGCAAATGAAAAGGAAACTTATACTTAGCATCATCAGGAAGAGAAAGCCGAGGTTTCTGGGACACATAATAAGGAAAGAGGGCTTGGGGAATCTAATACTTACAGGACTGATAGAGAGCAAGAGAAACAGGGGGAAGCAGCACAAGACATACCTGATGGGCTTGAGCAAGTGGATGGCAGAATAGGGTTTGGGAGAGATACCAAGAGGTGAAATGTTAAGAGTAGCAAAGGATAGGGGTAAGTGGAAGGTCCATGATTGCAGAGACACTGCACATAAAGAAGGAGAAGAACTAGATTGGAAATTAGGTCTTATCATTTTACAGTTGAATTAGCTACATATAACTATAATTCTTATTCTAAATATACTTAACATCAAGAATAAACAGAAGGTTTCTGGGATGTAATGAGAAAAGAGGGCTTGGAAAATATGATACTCATGAGTGGAAAGACAGAGTAAAACAATGCATGACATACTTGATGGACTTGAGCAAATGGGTGGTAGAGCAGGGTTTGGGATAGGAAGAGTGTTAAGAGTGACAATGGATACAGTAAGTGAAGTCACTGATCACCTATGTCCTGAAAGGATACAGCACAAAATATATGTGTATAAAATAGGTGATAAATTTTATATTACAGACAATATATAAACTGATCCCTCAGTTTGTAGCCACTTATATTCCAGACAATGTAAATAAATCTAAAAGATTTTCCTGTGGAGCCAATCAGTATTTGATTAATTATTCACTTTCTATGGCTTATAATTACCATCAGGAGTTTGAGTTTTGATTAACGGCATCTCAAACTCTGTGGGTTATTTAATGCCAAAAAGTTGGGGTTTTAAGGTATTTTTTTAATGTTCAGTTATAGTGAGAAAGTTGATTTAGTCAGATTTTAATGAAAATTTTTTTTTTTATTCTTTTTTTATTTTTGAAAACTGAAAATATCTTCTAGTTTTGTATCCAAAACTGTTTTGCTGAGAATAATTTTTTTTCCTTCAAAAATGTGTTATGGTAATAATTTTTTCTTCAAAAATGTATTGTTGGTAATATTTTTCCTTCAAAAATGTATATTTTTCTATAAAAGTCTATTTTTATGAATATATTTCTATAAAAGTGTATTTTTATAATTTCATAATGTTTTGACCCCAGTTTGGGGGTTAACTATTTGCCCATAGCTGGGACCCTAACAGGTACTACCACTCAGGGTCAGAGTGGACCTGGGAACAACAGCAGTTAAGAGGTGGTTCCATACTCCTCACAACCTCCCAATCAGAGGCCTTGCTGCTGGATGCAGTTCACCATCATGTCCAGGACCTTATTATCAGGAAGAGATAGATGAGGTTTCTGAGACACGTAAATGAGGAAGGAAGGCTTGGAGAATCTAATAATCACAGGCTGGTTAGAGGGAAAGAGAGACAGAAGAAAGCAATGCAAGACATATTTGATGTGCTTAAGCAAGTAGATGGTGGAGTGGTGCTTGGAAGAGATACCAAGAGGAAAAGTGCTGAGAACTGTAAGGGATAGGGGCAAGTGAAGGTCCATGATCGCCAACGTCCTGAAAGGACATGACACATAAAAAGAAGTTTAAAAAAATTTTTTTTAAATTTTTTTAAATTCCAAAGTTGATACTTTATTGATTACAAAAAGTTTTCATTATTGAATATGACAAACTTATTGCAGGATAATTTTCAGTCCTTTTCAAGATACCATGCACTTGATTGTTCTTAAGCAATGTCTTGATTTGATTGCTATCTCAGCTCACCCAATTATGTTTGGTTGTTTTTTGTTTAGTGGCATATAATGGGTTATTTAATGCCGAAATCTAACTATTTCATATACAATTTTATTTTTGAAACAATAATGAATTTTTACTCATTAACCCATAGATGGAGAGAGAAAAGGTGGATTCATGCCTTTCCCAAAGGTATTTGTGTGTAAGTGAATATAACAAACCCAAATGGAATGATGTTATGGTGAAACACACCTATTCCTCAGATAATGGACTCTTCCTCTTATATTAATAAGAGTTAACAGGAAATTAACGGGAGGAGTTCTTTAGAGTTCTATTTGGAGTTCAGTAGAACTACTAGGCAGTTGATATTAGTCGACAGCCGAATACTAAGGAGTCAGCTTACAGTGGAATATTACCAAGTTCCTAACATTTTGAGTGCGTTAAGTCGATTAGCAACCGACATAGCACGATTATAAGCTTCAGTGTAAAAACTACTCCACAACAAATTAGAACAGAGTGAATTGTACCAGGGTGCTCTTTTTCTCACTGACCGTGCCCAACTAACCCTACTACACTGTGCAGTCGATAAAATCAAAAACAATGTTTAAGTGCAAAATTAAAAATATTAAATGGCGATAATCTACCCAACGCACACTGTATATTTTTTAAAACTTAAATATATACAAGGAAGGAGTGATAAGTATATGGACAGTAAGGTTGGTTGATTGGTCGGTTGGTTGGTTGGTTGGTTGGTTTATTTAACCAGCATATCAACCTTCATTAGGTCATTTAATGCTGAAAATCGTTTTGATTTGTTTTATTTAGTTTATTTGTTTTATTGTTTTTGTTTGTTTATATTTTTTTGTTGGTAACATTTTTCATTCAAAAAAGGTTTGGTGGTAATGTTTTCCATTCAAAAAAGTTTTGTTGAATACTTTTATAGCATTTTGACCCCAATTTGGGGGTCAACTATTTACCCATAGCTGGAACCCTAACAGGTGCTACCACTCCAGGTCAGGGTGGACCTGGGAACAACAGCAATTAAGAGGTGGTTCCATGCTCCTAACAACCTCCCAATCAGAGGCCTTGCTGCTGGATGCAGTTTACTGTCATACCCAGGACCATGGATAGTATGGACAAAGGAAGCAACACTGTATGGTGAAAGTTACATGATTCAGTGTGATCTTCAGGCTGAATACCACTACTCCTCAGTGTTCCATATACAGCGTTGTGTTTGTATGTCGGAAGGTTGTCAAGAGAAGTGATTGATGAAAGACTGTTGCGAGATGCTAGTATGATCGGGTAAATCTTTAGTCACCAGTATATTGCAGGAATCAACACTTTGGACAGTAAATTTTTACAAGCTCCTGGAAAATTTATCTCAGAAACAATATTGGCTGACTCAATGTGAGTCAAGGTAAAAAAATGAGTAACACAAAACAATAAATATAAAACAAACAACAATGCATGTGTTAACAAAAAGAATTGCATATGATGAAAAAATAAAATGAAACTTGCTATAAGAAAAATGTGTGCGAGTGTGTGTAACAAGTATGTGTGAGAAAGTACAAAAGTACAGAGAGAAAACCCATCAAAATGAACATACTCCAGCATCGGGGGAGGGGGGAGATTTTACCCAAATGCAGCTACATGTTAAAACCAGAGTGGAAAATCTCAAAAAGTGGCTAGGGAGAGAAATGCAGGCCCTTTCATGGGTTTAAAGAGTGCAATCGAGTGACATTTTTTTTGTCAAGTGGTCATGGTATGACATTTAATAATGAAACCTTTGTTTTGCAATCAATAAAGTTACCTCCCTTGGAATTTTTAAAAAATGTTTTTTTTTAAACTATCAATGCTAATTTTAAAAAAAAAATAGTGACAAATTCAAGATATTGACTGATTAAGTGGGATAACTCACAAGACGATACCAGATATCTTTTCTTTTTTTCTTTTTAAAGATAATATTAAGTTATTCACAGTAATTAAACTTTACTACCATTTATGAAAGCTCTTGACACATGCTTGCTTTAACAGTGCATTATTAATATTTTTTGCAATAATTGTCATTGAGTAGTGAAATATATATATATATATATATATATCCTTACTATTATAATAAAGACTTGTGTGTATTTATGTGTGTGTGTGTGTGTATATATATATATATATATATATACACACACACACACACACACACACCTACAAGTCCACCCACATCACACAACGAATGATTATTCTATAACAATAACTACAATATTCACACACCTACAAGCCCACCCATACTGGGCCAAACAACAACAAACACACATAGAGGGCCTCCTTACCATAACAACAACAGACAAAACTACAAAACAATCCCCAACACACAGAATGTACAATACCACAACTACTACTACAAACCCCGTCACGGTAGTACATTCACTCACCAAAGACCACCTAGTCACACAAACATCACACTCTCCAACCCAAGCACCTTCCACCGCGAAACGAATAGAAATACCCTACCTGTTAATAAACATATCGGGTCAAAAGGAACAGATCAATTTAAAAAATTTTTAAAATCTAAAAAATACAAAACCCATCCTAATCAATCTTTCCTCGCACTCTTTAAAAGAAGAAGAAATAAACATTCTAAAATTAGGTCTAAAATTCTGCCCCACCCCCAAAAAGAACATCACAGACCTAAAGAAAGATCTCAAAGAGTTTGAACAAAAATTTAGACTTCTCGAAATACTACATAGAAAAAATAACACTACCGACAACTCAATAGTAAAAAATAAATCCAAATATTTCCCTAACAAAAACTATAATTCTAACGAAATGAACACATTCTTTGAAAGAATCTGGGATACAGGCTTTAACAATGAACACAATACCCATACGAATCTCACACACAAAGAATTAGCACTAGAAAACATCCGCAATAACAATGACATAATAATAAAGGAAGCAGATAAGGGTGGGGCTGTAGTTATCATGGACAAAAACTATTACCAAACAAACATTCTAAACATGCTAGGAGACAAAAACAACTACAAAGAAATCAACCAAAATATAGATACAAAAGTTACATCAAAAATAAAAAAGCTCTGCCTTAAACACAAAAGAATGTTAACAAAAAAAGAAAAAGATTTCCTTACAGAATTCATTTCAAAAACTAGTAATTTCTACAGACTTCCAAAGGTACACAAATCAAACGAAATAAAAACAGCTATCCAGGAACAAAACTCAGAATACATCCACACCCCAAACCCCAAACCCTAAAGACCTCAAATTCAGACCAATTGTAACGGAACCAGTCTGCCCAACAAGCAGACTGAGCAATCTAATAGACAAATTATCACAACCTTACACGACTAAAATAAAAAGTTACATCAGAGACAGCACACATTTCTTAAATTTCCTACCAAAAGAAGTAAACCCAAATACACTCTTAGCAACTTTTGACGTTAACAGCCTGTACAGTAACATACCCCACGAACTAGGAAAACAAGCAATTTCATTTTGGATAGAAAAACACCCAGAAATACTTCCCACACGCTTCTCAAAGGAATTCATTCTACAAAGTATAGACCTAATTGTACATAACAATTCCTTTCAATTTGACAACAAGAATTATATACAAATGATAGGCACTGCGATGGGAACAAAAATGGCACCTACATACGCAACACTCACCCTAGCATATCTAGAAGAAGACCTATACACCCAAATAGGACATAAATATGGGGAAAATATAAAAACAGAATTTACAAAATTGTGGAAAAGATTCCTGGATGACTGTTTTATCCTTTGAAAACCATCATGGGGAGATATTAATGAACTACACAACACACTGCAACAACTACACCCCAAAAATTAAGTTCACACTAGAATATAACTACAAAGAATTAGCTTTTCTAGACATACTAATAATAAAAACGAGACCAACCACATCATCACAGACATTTACCACAAACCCACAGACACCCAACAATACCTCCACTTCAGGAGTCACCATCTAAAAAGTTGCCTAAAATCCATCCCCTATTCCCTAGCATGACGAATTTGCACGATAGTGAGTGATAAAACCCTACGCAAAATACGCCTAGAGGAATTACGAAAAACATTAAAAATTAGAGGATATCCCACACCACTAATAGACAAGGGTTTCCAACTAGCAAAAAAGATACCATTAGAATCCCTTCGGAACACGAAAAAAACAACAGGAAAAAATAGGAAAAAACGAAAACATACTAGCATACGTTTCCACTCACAACAAGAACAATCCGGAATTATTCACTAGGATTAAAACCCACATAGAATTACTCAACAACAATGAAAAAATAAAAGAAATCTTAGGGACAACCAAAATAATCAATAGCAAACGCCAGTCCAAAAATTTAAAAGACATCCTCACCTCATCAAAATTTGAACAACAACACACAATACAGGGGGTCACAAAATGCAACAAAAAAAGATGTGGGGTTCGCAAAATAATAGAAGGAAAATATTTCCAGTTCGAAAATGCAACTACATTCGAAATAAAATTGGATCTAAGCTGCAACTCGAAAAATGTAATTTATGCTCTAAAATGCGACAGATGCACAAAAATATACATAGGAGCGACACAATGCTTAAATCATCGTACCTCACTTCATAAGAGCAATATCAGATTATCACATAACAGGAAATTATATGTCTCTAATCATCTACACGAATGCAGTGACAGCCTATTTTCAGTCAAACCACTCTATCAAAATATTAATTATGAGATTCTGCTAATGCAGGAAGAAAGATTCATAAAAAAATACAAACCTTCGCTCAACAAAACAACGTAAAAAACAAACACACTGAAAAACATACAGAAACATGCATACATATACTCATAGATAAAAAAATACACACACCAATCTCAAAAGCAAATCCAATTCATACTAAATAAATAAATAAATAAAAACACCCACACATGCAAACAGACACATAGAGACACACACTCACAGAACACAATCCGACTAACACACACACACCGAAAAACACACAGAAACATGCATACATATACACACAATAAAAAACACGCATACATATACACACAATAAATAAAAAACACCCACACACACAAACGGACATAAATAAAAGAGGCCCTCACACACACAAAGACACAAAATATCACCAAACCCATAAGATAATAAAGAGATGCCAGAATGATCTGAAGACAACACTTTACCCTTTCATCTGTTTGTTTATTTATTGACTGGTCAACCCATTAAAACACATGCTGACAGAGAAAAGAGACGATTCAAACAGCATTGAACTCACATTATTCTAATTTATTTTATTTTATTATATATTTTTTTATTATTCTTATTATTTTCTTACTGTTCTTATTTTTGTATTTTTTTACTGTTCTTATTTATTTATTTATTTTTCACATACTTCCTATTAACTTTAAACAGAATGATCAGATACTTAGAGAAACCCAAACGTAAAACAACGAATTTGTTCGCCTGAAGAGAGTCAATTTTAGACTCGAAACACATGTAGCGCAAATCATGACAAATTAATACTCCATAACTTGTATGAATACCAAAACAATAAATATATATTTTAAAGAAAACCTTCACGGCTTCTTACACTTTTTATTTTATATATATAACACTCTCAGCTATTGGGCATGTATAATGATAATATACATGCTAAAAAGTCTGCCTCCTTCTACTGAGCGCCCATAGCTCAGAGGTAGAATTGCCGACTGACACCAATTTGGTCGGGTTTCAATCCTGGGTAAAAGCAATTGGATGTCTAACCATACTGATGAGCTGTGATACAGCAAAACAAATCTGTCTGTGGATCTCTCTCTCTCTCTCTCTATATATATATATATATATATCCTTGCTATTATAATAAAGGCTGTTGTGTATTTATTTGTGTGTGTGTGTATATATATATATAGATAATAATTATTATTATAATAGAGTGGATTATATATATATATATATATATATATATATATATATATATAATCCACTCTATTATAATAATGGCCGTTGTGTATTTATTTGCATGTGTGTGCATATATATATATATATATATATATATATAATAATCCTCTCAAATATTTTACCATCATTTTTGGTGGCAGGGGTACAATCGTGTATAAACAGTACTTATTTGTAATTTGAAACATTTAAGTTATATCTCTGTTTAGCTACGTTTGTATGCAATACGAAATACTGCATCTGTCTATATTTCTGAGATGAGATATTGTAACTATTGTCCTAATCTTTATTGCAATATTCATGTTTTGACCATTGTGTATTTCGACTTTCTTCAGGATCTGTCTATATTTCTGAGATGAGTTATTGTAATTGAACTATTTACATCATTTGGTTTGTTGTCTTCATCTTAATTGCCATCTTCACAACGTTCCAGTCATTATCTGCCTCGGCCTTTTTCAAGATATGTCTATATTTCTGACATGAGGTATTGTAACTATTTGCATTGTTTGAACTGTTGTCATCATCTTTATTGAAATATTAACAAATCTTTGGCCGTTTTATGCTCTGACCAACTTCAGTTCAAAATTCTAAGATATCATCTAAAGAAAATCAGAGAATACAACAGTTGAAATGTTGTGAATACAGAAAGCTGTTTGGTTGTTTTGTTTTTATGGCATATCAACCATGGCAGGTCATTTATTGCCAACTAAATTTTATTTATTTATTGCTGGTAATACCTTTTTCTTTCAACAATTTATTGTTTTTTATATGAGTTTTGTGTCTAAGTTTTTTTTTTCTTTTCGAGTATCAAGATTCATTATGATTTGTTCTTTTTAAGGGCAGGGTCCCCAAGTCCTATCCAGTTATTTAACCCATAACTGGAGGGAAAAGACGGATTAATACGTTTCCCAAGGGTACCAGTGCTTAAGTGAATGCAGTGCATTCAACTGGAATTCGAAATCAGCTCACCGATTTCTCTTTCCGAGCTGATATCCACTGCACCACAATGCACATCCATCACTAAACGCTTACAGCACCTGGTTATTACCAAGTGGTCACCCATCTAAGTACTGACCAGGCTCACCATTGCTTAACTCCGGTGATCGAGCGAGAACCGGTGTATTCAACGTGATGTGGCCGTAAGCACGCACATCCGTCACTAAACGCTTACAACACCTGGTATTCCCAAGTGGTCACCCATCTAAGTACTGACCAGGCTCAACGTTGCTTAACTTCGGTGATCGAGCGAGAACCAGTGTATTCAACGTGATATGGTCGTAAGCCTGAATATAGAAAGACATGGGCATAAGAAATCAAAGGCTGAACATACTGTTGGACTTTTTTGTCATCATAAACACTAAGTGTCAAAACTGTTTGCAATATCAGTAAGTTAAGTGCCATATGTGATACACGCATTGGGTGATCATGTCTCAAAAGAGACATGACTGACTGGGCAGAAGATTATCCCAAAATAGGTTGCCACTGCTTTCTGCAGTAGACTGGTTACCAACCAAGGCTATAGAACCAAATCTGTCCTGCTATTCAACCCATAGCTCTAAGAAGAAGAGGCGGATTATATTATTATATTAATAAGTAGTAATTAGTGGGGGGATCACTTTACTACTTCATGACAATAGAAAACCGATCCCCACTTTATGCCAAGTAGAAACTTTGATTATGCTTCCAACTGTTATATTCAGTCAGTTAAGTGCCATATGTGATACACGCATTGGGTGATCATGTCTCAAAAGAGACATGACTGACTGGGCAGAAGATTATCCCAAAATAGGTTGCCACTGCTTTCTGCAGTAGACTGGTTACCAACCAAGGCTATAGAACCAAATCTGTCCTATTATTTAACCCGTAATTGGAAGAAAGAGACAGATTAATACCTATCCCAAGGGTATTTGTGCATAAGTGAATGCCATGAATTAAACTGGAATTGTAACACGGCTCCTCGAATTCTTGTTCTGAGTCGATATTCACTGCACTAAGACGCACATTCTGCTTTTACAATATCACAAGGTAATAAAAAAAAATAATGAAAAGATGAAGTTCCTGCAAGCCAATCACCATATCAGTTCCACTATTACAGTGTACCATGATATGGCCAGTGTGCACTACCAAGACCTCCTATAGCGACGGCCTCGGCACTACCCTCGAAGGGGGAGGATGGAGTGCAAGATAACTTATAAACTTTTACTTTATTTTTACATACATTGATATATGTTATAAATTAAACTAAGCATAAGTGTCTAGTTTCTGCTGTAGCCTAATCCCCAAGTATATATGGCCCAGTGGATAAAAGTGTGGTTAGATCTGTGGGATAGGAAATTAAGAATTAAAATCAACCTACTTCTTCACTTTTACAAAAATTCACAATGACATAAAATCCTGGTTTTTCCCAAATAGAAAAAGGATTGACCATGTGCTTAAAGGAAAAGTCGAAACTGGATTTTGTGAGCAGATGTTAAATTGATTTTCTGACCAATGAAAGCGACTTGCAAGACAAAAGGGACTTAGCGATCCAGTGCAAAAATCTGAATGACTATAAAGGCTTTGATTGAATTAACGCCAGTCAGTCAGATAGAAATAGCGAGATGACACAACTAAAATCTAATGGAAGAAAATTCAACCACGACTTGGACATAGGTCCTGTCGCACATTGTCCTCTTTCTCCTTCTTCTCGTATGCTGATTCATTTTACTACTTCTTCTCCATTTAAAGAAATACCTATCAAACAAATGCTCATATAGACATACATACGTACGTACGCATAAACTCTTTCCAACAAATTACTACTACTCCACCCACATCTATTGAACAGGTGAAGAGGCTCATCCCTTGTTCCCTGTTTAGGATGTGGTTTCTGGCTTTCTCTTTTCCAATCTTTTCACTTTTCTTTTTTTTCAATTAAAGTAGATAGACTAAACTATCGCCCAGTTCACACTCCACCCACATCTATTGAACAGGTGAAGAGGCTCATCCCTTGTTCCCTGTTTAGGATGTGGTTTCCGGCTTTCTCTTTTCCAATCTTTTCACCCTAACATAGCCCCCTGCACATCAGTGGCATTACTGCCTTGCTCGGGGTGATATGATTAAAAAAAAAAAAAAAAAAAAGACATTTCTTGATACCCTTATCTTTCTCAGAGAGCTTTTAACTACTACCTATTCTTGGTATTCTTTTCTTTAAATAAATTTCTATTTTAACATGAAAAATGTATATTTTTATTCTTACAAAAATTCTACAATCTCCAACCTTCTGCTGCCAACCAACCAACCAACATGATGAAAGCCTTCTGATAACTTTGGATAAAACTTGTAAGTTGTAAGGAGTTTACTTTTGTATGACACAAGGCCAAATTAATAAACATTAACCATTTCCCAAGAGCTACAGATCCAATGACTTGACCCAAAGAATTTTGATTTTAATACCTGGAGCGGTGGTGAACAAATAACTTAGAGAGTTGAGTTAAAGGGAGACAACTAAGACATCTGGAAGTAACATGGCTCATGGATTCAGAACAATATACCCCAGTGATCGAAATAAAGGGTGCAGTTTGAAATTCCAATCAGCTGAAGAAGGCCGAAGCATACAATGGTCGAAACGTGAATATGGCAATAAAGGCGAGGACAACAGTCTGAATAATGTAAATAATCATTATTAATATTATTATTATCATTGTTGCATTTTATCTTTTTGAGACTAATTTCAGTTTTATTTTGTTGTATCCACTAAAATATGAAACTACTCAGGTTCATACCAAGCCATTAGCAAAAAGTACAAGTATTTTTCACCATCATGAAAAATGCAAAAAATTATAATATTGCTATCGATCAAATTAACCCAGCTTAAGTCACTGGTGTCCCCACCACAAGAATTTACACGTGCAACTAGATTGGTAACTAGGTCCCGCACATTTACAGTTAGATCAACCAAATGCAGCCAACAATTCTACTCTGGCAGCTTCTTTTCTTGCACTTCCCACCTGTGGAACTCCCTTCCATATACTTGTTTTCCTGACGGCCACAATCTCCAGGAATTTAAATGCAATATCCATCTCTTATCCGCTTGACTCCAGTTCTTTCTACATCACCCTTTATATCTTGTTCTTTTCCTTTCTCCTGACCATCACAACTGTCTTCACACCTGTATTCCCATCCTTCTCTTGCCCTTTTTCTGACAACCCCTGTAACTGGTTCGTCTTTCTCTTCATTCTCCTCCTATCTAATCTTTTACTCTTATGTAGCCCCCTGCACATCAGTGGCTGTATTGCTTTGCTTGAGGTGAAACGATTAAAAAAATAAAAATGTCAACAACTAATTCTCACAACAGCAACAAACAGAAAAACATGAGCATCCAGCTTCAAATATCACTCAAAAGATGAATGAACAAACATTCAACAATGCAGATGATACCCCACCAGAAACAATAACATAGAAGGATGTTGCAAGATCTGGGAGACATGTGCATTGGCCAAAAATTACAAAGTATACATGAGATATTAAATTATTGTTTCCTACATATCATCTGAAATAAATTTCTAACTAACTGGAAGGGGCCTTTGTGGCATTCACTAAAATATTTAATACAATAGCTACATAAACATTAAAACATGCTTACCAAAATATTTATAAACCAATAGTGAGCAATAAAGTGCTTACATCTGAAAACACACCAATTAAAAATTACAGAATATGGTGGACCTGAAGGAGATTACCACCACCTTTAAATTTGTTGTTTTCATTTTTTTTTTTTTGGCTCTTTTCAGCACAGTCTTTTTGATTATTACATAAAGTTTGCGATTATCAAAAAAATTTTAAAACATTTCAATATTAAAACAATTTTAGTGGGGGCTCATTTTCTCATACAACGTTACAGTGAATTGATCCTCCATTTTGGAACCACTCATGTTGGTGTCGCTTTGTCTTGGGATGAGTTGTTGCTCTTGTTTTTGTTATTTTCAAGTTTTTTTTAGTTCTTACGACGGCATCTTCCTCGGAAACTCCAAGAATGGCTTTATTCAAAAATTTCACAAAGAATTCAGTAGTTGAATATGCACAAGTAAAAAAAGTTAATTGCACAGGATTGATTTACTATAAGGTTGTATGAAAAATTGAACTCCACCGCCACCTAAAATTGTTTAAATGTTGAAATTTTTACAAATTTTTTGTCAGTCGGAAAGTTTAGGGTTTAATCAATAAGATTGCACTGAAAACAGTAAAAACAAATTGATAATCAACCAATTTACAGGTGGTGGTAATGTCATACCGGCGAGTGGTTCCAAAATGGAGGATCAATTTACTATAATGTTGTATGAAAAACTGAGCACCCTCTAAACTTGTTGAAACATTAAAATTTTTCCATATTTTTTTTTCAATCAGAAAGTTTAGGGTGTAATCAATCAGACTGCACAAAAAAAAGTAAAAAAAAAAATAAAAAATGAAAACCAACAAATTTTAAAGTGGTGGTAGTCTTCTTCAGGTTAGCCCAGAATAGAAATCAGAAAGGTTGTTTTTTTTTTTTTAGTCATCATAATTTATGTAGATACTACCAAAATATCACCGGGCATAGTAGCAAACATGCTACACAGTATTTAGGGCCAATTGCGGACACGGAAAGGAAACTGCAAGATCTCATACAGAAAGTAGCAGTGGAGAGTGACAAGAAGGGACTACAAATAAACTTTAAGAAAATTGAGTGCATGGTCATCAGCAAAAGATACCACCCAAAATGCCAAATACAGGTGGGGGATAACAGAATCAAACAAGTCCAAGAATTTAAGTACCTAGGAAGTGTTCTAACAGGAGATGGAAAGTGCGACACGGACATCCGAAGGCGAATTGGCATGGCAAAGGACGCGTTCCAGAAGATGAGCAAAATACTAACACACAGGAAGATCTCAATAGAAACGAAGAAAAGAGTGCTAGACTGCTACGTGATGTCAGTTCTTCAATACGGCTGTGAATGCTGGACAATATCATCGAAAATGAGGACAAAACTGGAAGCGGCCGAAATGTGGTTCTACAGAAGGATGCTACGGATATCGTGGACTGAGCATACAAGCAACGACGAAGTGTTAGAAAGAATGGCAACAAAAAGGAAATTGATGCTGAGCATCAGGAAGAGACAACTGAAGTTCCTGGGACATGCAATGAGGAAGGAGAGCCTGGAGAACCTGATACTGACTGGTCAGATAGAAGGAAGGAGAGACAGAGGAAGGCAGCGGATAACATATTTGCAGGGTCTGATCAGGTGGATGACGGAACGGGGGTTGCCAGGAGCAACAGGAGCAAACATACTAAGAGCCACAAGGGATAGGAGACGTGGAGATCCATGATCGCCTACGTCCTGAAGGGACAGGGCACATAGAAGAAGAAGAAGAAGAAGGAATAAATAAAATTCTGGACCCAATTTCTTAGAAAAAAAAAAGGGTATAAATATCACAAAGTCTGGCCCCAAAAAATAAACTCAAAAAATGCCACTAAGGTCCACACCATTCCAGCTGATGTTATTCAGGACCTTATTCATATCCAACATGCAAAAGCAATGCTCAACTCAGCACTGACCAAACTACAGAGAGATCACCTCAGACTATGGTGCCACTATTCACAGTAACAGCTAGTTTCTACCTATCTCCTATGTGGTGTAATGTTTAACAAGCTTCACTTGCAAAAACAATTACAACTAGATAGTTAGTTCAATAGTCATGGGGTGCCTCATATTTTAAGCTTTTTGCCATCTCCTTTATCCAACTTAATGCACCCATACTAATTCTTTCACACATACACACATATAATCACACTTTATTGTTCTTACATATGTATGCAATACACTACCGTTTTATTATTTTCAAGAACTTTATTAAGAAATTTTTAAAAAATGACACTGGAGAAACTGCTTATTTGTAATTTGCTTATATTTAATCTGCATGCCTCACTCTTGTATATGTACACACACACACACCTATGCAATTTCTACTGTCTGGTGTGTTTTCATTCTTGAAACATGCGATAATCATTTATCTATTAAGTGCATCTTTCCCTAGCAGTTTGGTATTTAACCAGCAGGCAAACATGAATCTAGCAGCTGGACGTCCGCTATCAGCCGGCAATGATCACTTAATGTACAGCAGTCTCCCAACTCAAGGGGAGACCCTCTGCTATCCAATATGGCAGAGGGACCTTGTGTTCTCACACACCCACATTAACTGCAGGTAGCAATTAGGCGTCAATTTTATTTCGAACACACACATGCATTATGTTCACACAAACTCCAATCGTACATTTCAATTCAAGAATTTGGATGAATATAAAAACGACTGGCGTTCTCAGCTCAGACTGTTGTACCCACGAATTGACCGCAACAACTAAGCACAATATGCCCAACTCATACACAGTTTATTTTTTGCTTAAATGCAATCTCACACATACAAATATTACTTTGAACTCTTATACTGCCAGGTTAATTATTCTTTAATCTAATGCAACATGTGAACTGAACAAATGAACATTTTTTCTTTCAATCAAAGAAACTCTTTTATTCAACTTTGTACAAACTGTATAAAAAACAGTCAACGGGAAACGACTCCCACATTTCTTTATCCTGCTTAATTGCATGCCCTATCACATTGTATGTTATTGTTTGAATATATTTTTTATTCCTGTTGTTTCGAAGTTGTATTGTTGTCATTTCTTATTCTACCTTCTTTTAATAATCCTAAATGTTTAAATCGAATATAAATACTGGAGAGTTTCAAATGTTATGACTAGATCAGGAGAAACCTTAAAGTTTATTATATTTGAACAAGGCATAGTCTTGTGAGAAATTATTCACACATAGCTCAGAGCTCAAGCAGTGGATGGAAATCAACAAATATAACAAGACATACCTGGGTTTGAACAACAAGTTTATTAGTCTTGCAAAAATATGTTGATTTTTGCAGCTACTGCTTAGCTTGGTATATAGTCTCTTTTCGAGACGGTAGTTAGCTTCCTTCTGGAGACTTGAGGGAGTTCGGCCTCGTCTTGGAAGGGGGTGAAGTTTACGTATGGAGCTGCAAATTCCGCGACGTTCAGGAATTAGTCTTCTGATGTCTGGATTCCTACAGCCGTTTCCGTTCGGTCGAAAGAGGGTCGATGTACTCGCCTTGAAGAATTCTTAGAGAAGTTTTCTCTACAAGTAAGGCAATTGCCCAAAAGGGATACCTCAAAGTGTACGAATTATTTGGAGAAAGTCTCTCTGAATAAAATGATAAGGCATTAGCCTAATAAAAATACCTTGATTTAGGTATAACTGTCTCGGGAAATAGAGACATGAGGGCGCCTATTGTAGGCCCCGCATCAACGTATAAGACAGGAGCGGTGCTAAAATGCCACCGTGTTTGTCGGAGCCCGCTGTCCAAGAGGCCGGAAATCTTCCCTTCCGTTCTAAGCCCGCCAAAAGTTCAAAACGAGGTCGGCTTAATTCAGCCAATCAACAGGATTGTCTTAAAACAATGTGGTGGATTCATCATCCAATGAGGAGACCCGTTACTATTTGTATAATTTCCAACAGTCTTCAACTTGATGGTAATATCTTCAAAGTTTCAAAACCTCTACAACACGACTCGTTCAATAATTCAACCAACTTCTTGTCTTGTATTCATATTAAAATTAATGTAGAAATCATTAAAAACTCTAAAACAACTGAAATCAATCAACTTTTCGAAAAAAAAAAAACTATTTGGTGACTTACTTTTCGAAAACTTTTTTATTTATTTTAAGTGCCTAGACTAATTGAGTAAGGTAAAAAAATTAATATTATTTTTAACAAATGAAACAGCTTTCTTGAAACTTTCATTTTTTAGCTTTTTGAAAGCTAAAGGATTTACAGAATGTGAAAACAAGTTGTATGTTTAAAAATGCCAACAAAAAAATAAAAACATCGAATGTATTTTTTAATATTTCAAATCAAATTTGATTTGAACATGACAAAACACATAAGGAACAAATTGTAAATAAAATTTTACCTTCCCTGTCGAATGCCAGACATTGTTTTGAATTGCAGCCGTCAATCTAAACATTTTTTGGTAAAAAGTAAATAAATAAAAAAAAAAAGAATACAAGTTGGGTAAAGCCAAAACTTTCTTTCGAAAGCAGATTTTTTTCCCCAAGAAAACACAAAACCACGTTTTGCTTTCCAAGTTCCAGTGACCTCCACTGAAAACGTAACCCCGTAAAGCTAACAACTTTATTTTCGTATTTAGTTTAAGTTTCAATTTCTTTCTTTATTTTTATTCAAATTATATTTTTTTAGATTAAAACAAACAACAAAATTATTTGTTTATTTAATGAAGTAATTTAAATCTAATAAGAAGAAAATAAACACCAAATTCTGCTTTTGTTTATGATTACCTCTAAAGTACGAAACTGACAGGTGTTCCCCATGTGAATCACACTGTTTCTTTTTTTCTCGTCGGGTGCTTTTGTTATTGTGGCCTTGTGCCAGTATTAAGCTACGTTTCGTAAGTAAGGGTACCTTGGGTCCGGTAAAGTTATGATTACTAGTTTGGTTGACTTTGTGAGTTTAGTCTTCACTCGTTGCTCTGTATTTGTGCTAGAAATATAGTTGAACGCGGAGATTTTTTTAGCTATTTCTTCAGATAATTTCTTAAAAATATTTCCTCCTTTCTAAGAAGAAAATGATTTATTATTATTACTGTACCTATCCAAGTAAAAAAAAAAAAGTCACAAGAAAAAAAGAAATAATTTCTCTGTTTCTGCGTCTTTTTTTTTTTTTTTAAATCCCTAACGGAACTTTCAAAAACCCTAACCATGAAGACAGCGTGATTAAGTGAAATTAATCTAAGTGTTGTTGCATCAACAGTACTTCTATTTCAAAAGTATTTTTTTAATTATTCTTAAGCCACCTGTCATGCAAATTATGTAAAAAAAATTATTATGTTGAAACATCTGCTACAATGGCTTCTTGTAGTATAGTGGGTTATCCGTTCTAGTGAAACGTAGTTGAAGTTGTGTAAAAACAGATTAACTGTATTTGGCCTCGTAACTAGATAACCCACTATAAGTGGGGGTATAAACAAGAAAATCAAATTGAGTATCTCAGTATAGAAACAACATTTATATATACACATATATCGATTAAGGTTTTTTTACAAATAAAAGTAATGTCTTTTGGATGGGTTTGTTATGGTTTATAAAATGGCGAGTGTTCTAAAAATAGAAAAAGGTAGACACACTGACGCCAAGAATTCAAAATTGGGCTGCAAAATGAGGAAACGTTTCTTTTGGTAGGAGTAAGAAGTAGGGTATTTGAAAAGGAGGACGCTAGTCAGTTTACCACTAGAGTCCAGAAGGGATAGGCTCGTTTACTACTAGCATCCCACAGTGAAGAGAATTTAGCTAGTCTGCTCCTGTATCCACACAAAATATAAAGGTTGTAACTTGATGTAAAAACCTAAAGTTTTATACCAAAAATAAACGTCATTAATTCAAGTTTGTGTTATCTTCTAATTATACCAAAACGAAGCAAGCAACACAAGAGTGGTGACCACGACATACGAACAGAAAGCAACCTCATATACAAAAAATATATATACACATATAAAAGGATAAATGGAGCAGACAGGAGAGGAAACGACTCATCAAGTTAATATCAAGGCACCGGAATTCATGGAAACTGCTGTAAATGGATGGTTTATGATATGAGAAGCCCAGTTTCACTTGCGAAATGTGACAGCGTCGAAAACAAAGTTTTATACAGTAATATCGTCGTTACCAGCCGAAGAAGTGGGTACCAAATGCTACCCTCGCATCACAAGACTACGAGGAATTAAAACGGACTCTGATAGAAGCTCACGAACAAACAAAACCGGAACTTCTAGAAAGATTAATGTCGGACTACAACTATTTCAGGACGACCGTCGACATATTTGCACGAAATGCTATCCGTGGCTAAATGGATAGGTATTAGTGACAACATTGTGAGACACAAATTCCTGCAAGGCATTACCGTCAACAATAGCTCCAGTAATAGCCTCGCAAAAAGATTTAAACCATACCCAACTTGGCAGGTTAGCAGATGAACTGATGCCATTATTGAATAACGATAAGGCATTTGTTGTTCAGCGACCCTTATCTACTAAGAATAACTCACAAACAAATTATAAAGGAAAATACAGCCAAGACACTTCAGTGCCACTTAAATGTCAGGCCGTATCGGAATAACCAACGGACAAAAATTTGCAGAGCACATATTTATTTCGCCAGTGAAGCAAGAACATGTAAACCTTGGTGTCATTCAGGCAGTCAGTTAAGTGCCATACGTGATACACGCTTGGGCGATCATTTCTCAAAAGAGACATGACTGACTGGGCAGAAGATTATCCCGCAGTATGTTGCCATTGCTTTCTGCGGTAGACTGGTTGCCGACCAAGGCTATAGAACCCAATCTGTCCTGCTATTTAACCCATAACTGGAGGGAAGAGACGGATTAATACCTTTCCCAAGGGTATTTGCGCGTAAGTGAATACAATGGATTCAACTGGAATTCGAAATGGCCCAAAAAGAACAATCTACAAATGTTGCCTAGTTCCCGACCAGCAACACCTACGGGAAGTGATTCGGAAAACTAATAGGGCAAACAAGTTCAGTCCCACGAGGTTCGCCGCTATTAGAAATTACCGCAAAATTAGGAGCTACCAAATTAAATTTATTGTAGATACTGGCGCAAGTATCTCAACATTACCAACTTCTGCAGTAAATGCTATTACATTAAAACCGACTCCAATATCACTACCCACTGCAAATGGGGAGAAAATAAAATGCTACGGACAAGCGAGTTTGGAAATTGGAATACCCAGTTTAAGGAGATCTTTTACTTGGACATTCGTGATCGCTGATATCACCAACCCACTCCTTGGACTGGATTTCCTCAACAAGTTTAGTCTCATAGTAGACTGCAGTAACAAAACCATTTACGATCCTACAACAACCCAGAAAAAGAGTTTAAAAATATCTGCATCAGCAGTGAATCTAGTCGTAAATGAAACGGAGCTCCCGTTGTTCATACGGAACATGATTAAAGAAAAATATCCGAACCTAATCACACCACATAAGAACAGTAACAAAAAACACTGCGGCGTCTACCACAGAATTGACACAGGAAGCCATACGCCAGTATTTGCAAATCCCAGGAGGCTTAATGTAGCAAAAACTGGAAGCCGCGCGTAGCGAATTTAAAACCCTACAAAAAGACGGAGTGATCTCCCTTCTCAAAAGCGAGTGGTCTAGCCCACTACATATAGTATCTAAACAAAGCGGAGGATTTAGATGCTGCGAGACTATCGTTCTCTCAATAGCATAACCAAGACTGACAGGTACCCTATACCAAATATAAACTCTTTTTCAGCAAAACTTGAAAACAAACGACGATTCTCCAAAATCGATTGTTTTCAGCCTACCACCAAATTAAAATGCATCCGGACGATGTAGTAAAAACTGCTCTCACCACCCCATTTGGTCTTTATGAATATAATTATATGCCGTTTGGATTAAAAAATGCGTCAGCTACATTTCAACGGTATATGGACAACATTTTTGAAGACATTGATTGTGTTTTTATACATATTGATGACATTTTAATTTTCAGCGATGATGAGATTTCTCATAAAAAAGACATTGAAACTGTTTTTAATATTTTAAATGAATACAATTTAAAAAATTCAGCTACAAAATCTGTTTTCAATGTGACTTCCCTAGATTTCTTAGGCTTTCATATTAGCGTAGATGGCATTAAACCTACAACTAGTAAAATAGAAAAAAAGATGAATAAAAACAAAACGCTTAGTGATTCAGAACAAGAAATAAATACAAGAAATAAAAATAAGATTCTCCCATGATAAATACAAAATCTCGTTCAGGTCGAAAAGTTTCCTGGAAGAAATATAACGAGTACTATTATTATTAGTACACTCCGTTCTAAAAGGGGGAAACTTCTGTTATGGTTTATAAAATGGCGAGTGTTCTAAAAATAGAAAAAGGTAAACACACTGACGCCAAGAATTCAAAATTGGGCTGCAAAATGAGGAAACGTTTCTTTTGGTAGGAGTGAGAGTAGGAGTAAGAACTAGGAGTTAAGGACAGTAGTTTTGTGTAGGAGATTTGAAAAGGAGGACGCTAGTCAGTTGACCACTAGAGTCCAGAAGGGATAGGCTCGTTTACTACTAGCATCCCACAGTGAAGAGAATTTAGCTAGTCTGCTCCTGTATCCACACAAAATTTAAAGGTTGTAACTTGATGTAAAAACCTAAAGTTTTATACCAAAAATAAACATCATTAATTCAAGTTTGTGTTATCTTCTAATTATACCAAAACGAAGCAAGCAACACAACAGGTTCAAAGGACGTTAAAATGCCGAAAAGAGAGTTTGTCTATGTATGTGTGAGCGTTTGTCAATCAGGAATGTCTTTGATGTCTCCGCTCCGTTGGTCGGGTAAGTAGCTCAGGGGACAGCGAAGAAGAAGGTGAGAGAGAGGCGAGCATAGTATGATCGCTTGACGAGGTCAAGGGACATTGCAATTATGCTCATACTTTCTCAATTGGCGATGCTTTCTGTGTCGGACTTTTTATTTCGTCTTTGTGAGTCCCAAGAGGTCATTTGTAAATTCACACTCGTATTTAATTCTGGGCTTCCCATTAGACGATAAACAAAATTCGCGTATGCTCGCGAAAAGGAATTTGATATTTATTAATTTTTGGTCTTCTGCCAGAACATATGCGTGGAGCCAGGTGCGCAAAGACCAGTTTTGGTCATTTGCTTTCTTGACCTTCGAGGGCAAACATCTGGTCCCTCACTTTGCTCGGATCACCACAGTAGTAACTAGTGTAAAAAAATTACATGAAACATGTCAGTCACAAAACCAAGTTGTACCATTTTTTTGACTTTACTAGCCATTTACTGTAGTGTACAATAGCTACGGATGTGCGTGCAGTGGATATCGACTCTGACGACAAATCGGGAAGCCGAGTTCGAATTCCAGTTGAATTCCTTGCATTCACTTATGCACGAATATACTTGGAAAAGGTAATCCGTTTCTTCCCCCCAGTTATGGGTTAAATAACATGACAGAATCGGTTCTATAGCCTTGGCTGGCAACCAGACTACCGCAGAAATCAATGGCATCCTACTGCGGGATAATCTTAAAGCGTTTATCACGTATGGCACTTAACTGACAATGACGTGTATATAGAAGTGAAGTTTTGAAAACATTTCACAAAATGGTATTGGTTCAGAACTTTATTGAATTAAATAAATAGTTACTTTTTTAAATATAAATTAAAGTTTAAGTAAAAAGTTAATTTGAATATGCGAAGGCTTCACTTTAAAATCTCGATCATATAGCCCATCGCTAAAATGGGGCATAGATAATCAACGACCTCGTAACTTTTTGTAACTTTTTTTCTTTTTTCTTTTTTGCAGGTTGGGGTGTTTTCAGAGTTTTTCATTCACCTAGTCTGGGGGGAGAAGAGTTTCGTATTAGCACGGAAGGGTAACTGGGTAAATGACCTCGACTGGAATTCGAACTTACTCCATTGTACACTATACATTATTCGGACTATTGTCCTTACCTTGTTTTCATTTGTATGATATTTCGGCCATTATATGCTCTGGCCTTCTCATGCTGTGCGAAGCCTCTTTTGGTAGTCATGAGTTATCTCCCTCTAACTCAACTCTCTAAGTTACTTGTAGCCTGGTATTCAACACACAACTCTTTGGGTCAAGTCACTGGAACTAACCAAAGTCTATATCTACTGAGCTATGTGTCCTTAAGGACAACAACAACTGAATTTCTGGGACTTATAAACCTAATGTTCAGTAACCAAAAGAGGGTTCGCACAAGAAATGAGAATGATATACCCAAGTGATCGTAAAAGGGTTCGGTTCGAAATTCCTAGCACCTGAAGAAGGCCGGAACGTACAACAGCCGAAACGTCGTACAAATAGCAATCAAGATTATAACAATAGTCCGAATAATGTAAATAGTGTAACTAACTAATCTCAGAAATATAAACAAATGCAAACATCGTGCCTAGAAATGACAGCAGATCACAAAATGTTATTTTTTCAACAAGACATAACTTGTTTCAAAAGAAAACTACTGGAAATATTTTGTAGTATTATATTAAGTAGAAGACAATCTGACAAGAAAGCTCTTTTGTTTGAAATGAAAATAATATTTTAATTCAAAAATCAATAATTTTAAACCAAACGTTATGTCTGTGCGTTTGTCATGGCAAGGACGGTTTCAACTTTATACTTACTACTCAGCTCTAAATGTTTCGTCTTCTAGACAGCACCTCTCCTGTTGTTTAAAAAGAAGGAAAACTAGGGTTAATTTGTTAATATTTAGAGCCTGAAACATTAGAAAATAGATGTGCCAAGAGATCTGAATTATTTTTTTTTTTGTCCTCTATGTAGGGGTGGGGGTGGGGGGCAAAGCTTCACCTCATGCCCCCTATTCAGTCCTGTTTAAAAAGCTGAATATTCTTTTTTTTTAATCATTTCACCCCGAGCAAGGCGGAAACGCCACTGATGTGCAGGGGGCTACATAAATGTAAAAAGATTAATTCGAAAAGAGTGAGGAGTACAAACTAGTTAGAAAGGAACAATAGAAAGCAGGTGCGATGACAGACATAGGTGGAGAGAAAGGGAAGGTTATACGGGGGTGGAGAGAGAGCTAGAGTCCAGTGGTTAGTAGATGAGTATTGACTTTGCATTTAAATTTCTGGGGGTTGTAGCCGTCAGGAAAGCAAGAATACGGGAGCAAGTTCCACAGGCGGGAAGTGCGAGAGAAGAAGCTGCAGGAGTAGAATTGTCGTCTGCATTTGGCTAACCTGACTGTGAATGGGTGGGACCCAGTTGCCAGTCTGGTTGCACGAGTAAACACCTGCTGAGGAGGCATCAATGACTTAAGTTCGTCTGAGCAGAAGCCATTCAAAATTCATCTGTAAAAAAAATAGGTTTTTCTTTTTTTTCTTACAAGGTTAGTAAAACAAAAAAAAAATGATGAAAGTTAAAAACTGGTTGATGATATACCATTTGTTGGAGGAAATAAAGAAGGGCTATTTTTAATTTTTACTGAATGATCAGCCGGACATCTAAAGTAACGGAGACAAGTATTTAGTCTACACCGGCTCAGCCCAAATTTAGTCACATGTTTATGTCGTACTCTGTTGGAGTCATCAAGGATTTTTTTAAGTCGGCTGTTTGTTTTTCTTTCTTTCTTTTCACCCTTTCTCTATCGACAAAAGAAAAGGCGATGGAATGTAGACTAAAAGCAGAATAAAATGTCCTTTAAGACGTTTGAAAACATTTCCGTTTCTTGGAAGCAGAAAGCAATTTAAGCCTGTCCCACAACAGGAAAAAAAAGAAAGTGCATGGAAGAAAAACGAGAAGAATCAATCAAACAATTTGGAAGACAAAGTAACAATTTTTACATGGATCCTTCAGAAAAAGGTTCCGACTTTTTAAAATTATTGTTCTTTCTCTTTTTTATGTTTAAATAACAAACATCTACCGTGCCTTATAGTCTGGGATAACACTACCCTCTTAAGATTATCTTTCTTTCTTTGTTTTTTTTGAGCAAAGGTATTTCAAAACAAGTCTATCGTTTTTTTAAAAAAAATATTAATTTTTTTTTTTATATAATTGCTTTTTTACAATTTTTAATTAATTTTAAAGCCGTCTAGAAAATTATCCTTACTAGTAAATATCTTGTGTTGTTCTATGTATTTTTAGACTTTCCAGGTGAAAAATTTTAAAATGTTTGATTTTTTTTTCTCTTTTAAAACTGTTCTTGATTTTCTAATTTAGTATATTATCAGTTGATAAACAAGTTTTTTGAAGTTATATATTCAATTTCATTGCTAATTTTTAACGTTGCTGTGTCAAACATGTATTGTACGTTATTTATTTATTTTAATTTTTACGGAAAAGTAACACATGACTGAATAAAAAACAAGTACAAAATAAGTTGGATTTTCTTTGCGTTGCAAATCTCACTTAATGTCATTAAAAATGGTATGACATCTTTTTTTATTCATTTTGTTTTGTCTGAAAAAGTCTTGGTCCGAACCTCTTCATTAAATTCTAGAATTTCTTTTTGGTTTGTCCGAGAATTTTATTTTTTTAGCACATTCTCGTATAGACAGATTTATTTATTTATTTATTTTTTAGATAGACAGGAAAACAATTGTAAACTTCAAAGGTTGAGTTCAGCTTCAAGCTAAAAAAAAAAAAGTCGTTTTATAGGGCATTGGATCAAGTCTTATAAAAATAAACTTTTTTTTTTTCAGTTTCTTTTACCGTAAAATGCGGCGTACACGTCTTGTGTTCAAGCCTTAAAAACATTTTGGATCACAGTTTTTTTGGTCCCTGGTACGTTTGAGGTTGACGATAGGCCTAACATTTTTTAGCTAAAAAAAAAACGAAACAAAAAAAAAACACTAAGACTAAGTCGACTTTTATGCGGAAATGTACGGCATTTAAAATTTATGACCTAAACCGCAATACTAGATTGACAGCAAGGGTAAATTACTAGAGATGTAAACAATAAACATAAAGTTTGATGTTGTTAACAGTTTCTGCTCTTGCACTTCACATTTATTTTTGTGAAACTCTTCCGGTTTCTGGCTTCACACTCACAGTCAACTCAACTTTGATCTTTAAAAAAAATGTAATAGCAATTGTTATCTTTTGTTTTTTTAATTCCTGTTCTTTTATTGTTCTCTCTCCTTAAATATTTTTCTTTTTCTCATATTCTTTTAACATTCAGTAACTCTTTGCTTGAAGTGGAATGATTTTTTTTAACAAAAAATTATGCGTAAAACAACTTGCATTTTCTCTTCTGATTTTTTTTCACTCGTATTACATTTTTCAATAAACTATATAGCTATCAAACTGCGTGACCTACCCAATATGAATCCTGATAAAAAAAATCCTGCCTTTTCTAAATACTGTATGGTCAGTCAGTTAAGTGCCATACGTGATACACGCTTGAGCGATCATGTCTCGAAAGAGACATGACTGACTGGGCAGAAGATTATCCCACAGTAGGTTGCCATTGCTTTCTGCGGTAGACTGGTTGCCAACCAAGGCTATAGAACCCAATCTGTCCTGTTATATAATTTAACCCATAACTGGAAGGAAGAGTAATACCTTTCCCAAGGGTATTTGCACGTAGTGAATACAATGGATTCAACTCGAACTCGGCTCCCCAGCTTCTCGTTCCGAGCCGATATCCACTGTACCACATTGTCCTAATTAACTTTACAATTTGCTATCTAGACTTTATGGATTTAAGCGCAGTGATGGGTTAAATAAGCTGAATAAGTAGGACATAAATTGGTTTATTATAGCCTTGGTTGCCAACCAGTCTACTTGCTAGATTGCTGACAGGGTCTCATCAATTTACAGTTGAATTGGTTAGATGTAACCGTAAGGTCTAACGGTTTCTTCTTTTGCTATAGAATTCTTTCTGTTCTTCCAAGTCAAGTTTGATCTTCAAAAATTAATATGCAATGTCAATCATTATCTTCTGTCTTCATTATTCTTGGTTTTTTTTATTGTCTTCTCCCCTTAACAGTAGTTTTCTGATATTCTGTAACATTCAGTAAGCCATTGCATCCTAGTGGCTTTATTGCCTTGCTTGGGTGTGTAATGATTAAAAAAGGTCTTACCAAAATATATACAATACAGAAGGGTTAACTTGTATAGGCAAGGATTAACTCCCTTTCAGCCACCCTACCAGGGATACAGTGAAGTCATGGAACTGAAGAATGGCTTCTTGCTTCTCAGTCAATTTTGATCTTTAAAAATTGAAATGCAATGTCAATTGTTATTTATTGCCTTGCTTGGGGTGAAATTATTAAAAAATGGTCCTACCAGAATATATATAATACAGAAGGGTAAACTTGTATAAGCAAGGTATAACACCCTTTCATCGACCCTACCAAGGATACGACAAAGTCATGGAACTGAAGAATAGCTTTTTGCTACTTAGTCAAGTTTGAACTTCAAAAATTCAAACGCAATGTCAATTGTTACTGTCTGTCTTCTTGGTTCCGTGTCTTTTATTGATTTTTCTGTTTTCCTTTTGATTGTTCTTTTGCACTAAGAAACTCATCATGTCTTAGTGGCTTTATTCCCTTGCTTAAGGGTGAAATTATTAAAAAGAAATATATAGAAATGGATTATCATTAATTGCATATAAGAAAATATCTGAGCCACCCCAGAATTGTTCTGATGTACTTTCCTCTATGGTATTAGATTGACAGCAAGGTCTTGTTTTACAGTTGACGTAACTGGATATAACTAAATTCTTTGCACATCTCTTTCAGCTTCTGGCATTCCAGCTAACTTTGATCTTTAAAACCTTAAATCCAATGTCGATCATCTTATTGGTTGCTCTCTTTAATATGTTTCTGTTTTTCTCATATTATTTCATACTCAATAACTTCTCATGTCTTAGTGGCTTTATTGCCTTGCTCAGATTAAAATAACTTTTTAAAAAAAAGTTGTGCTTAAGATAACTTTTGATCTAGTTTTTCCCTCTTGTGACATTTTTAAATAAACTTATTCTGATCCTGTCTCATCACCTCCAAACAGCGGTTGGTCACTGAGGGCCAACCTTCTGAAATAGGGATATGCCACCGGTGGTCCCAAACTTTCACCCCTAATCTTGAAGATTCATGCATACTTAACAATCTTGAAACCGTGAGACAAGATCTACAGGGTGCGATGGATAAATTGTCGTATAAATTACCCACAAAGGAAAATAACACCATCTCATTTTAACAGATATATTTACCAAAATTACACAAAAATATTTTGAAATACTAATGCACAAATTTGTTCAATAAAATTGTCATTGGCTTCAACCACAGACTCCAGACAATAAAATATAAAATGGTGACAATTCACTCCTCACACCCTGTACATAAGTTGCACTTGCTTCCTCCTGTTTGCTTACATGCAACAACTTTATTCAGTAACGATCTACTCTAGTGTCTTTTGAGCCTTGGATTGGGGGAACATCTTAGTGAAAAAGAGGAAAGGCTGAGATAAGTCTTTTAGAAAAGTATCCAGTATTTGACACTGTATTATTAGCAGGACCTCCACTTTTAAAACGATCAATCTTTTTTTGTTTTGGCAAAGTTGTGTTCCGAGAAACATCCAATGTATCAGGCAGTTAAGCGACACACCATACATGATATACAGTTCAGCAATCATGTCTCTTTTGAGATGTGATTGACTAGGCAGAAGATTTTCCCGCAGCAAGTTGCCATTACTTTCTGTGGTAGACTGGTTGCCAACCAAGGCTATAGAACCCAATCTGTTCTGCTATTTAACCCATAGTTAGAGGGAGAAGAGATAGATTAATACCTTTGTAATGGTATTTGTACATAAGTGAATGCCACAAGGCACATTCTAATGAATACTTAATGAAAAAGAATCATGACAAAAAATACACTACCAGCCATAATTATTAGGCAACCCCAATTTAAAAAAAAAAATTATGTATTTCATACAATTTTTAGTATTTGTCAAGTGGATAATTCCAAATGAAAATTGAATGGTTCTTTTGTTATTACTTTGCAAAATTTTTTCAAGGCAGCTAGGAAGAAGAGACTGGCATAGGGAAGAGAGCACAAAAACTGAACATCAGAACAGTTCATTTGATGCATATATTATTGTGCAGTATTATAAAAGAACCATTTTATTTTCATTTAGAGATATCCACTTGGTAATAAATACTAAAAATAGTATTAAATACATCATTTCTTTAAAAAAAACTGGGTGGCCTAATAATTAAGGCCATAGTGTATCTTTTTTTTTTCTTTTTTAAATTGTCGTCTAAATTAACCACAAAGGAAAATAACACTAACATTTCATTTTAACAGATATATTTACCAAAATTACACAAAAATATCTTGAAATACTAATGTGCAAATTTATTCAATAAAAAAAAAAAAATGATTAGATTTGTAATAAACTATTTTCCCTTTGGTAGGGCTCATTCAGCAAATTCTTTCCGATGTTTCCTTTATGTCTTCATCACTTATATGTTTTCAGTGAAAGAGAATTTGGCAGTGTCCATTCAACATTATGCCCAAGAACCCATAAATGCCATTGCCCTGAACAGAGACAGCAATCGTGTGGTCATTGCAGGACGACAAGGTATGTAGCAGTTTTTAGAGTGGTCACCTTCTCAACTCTGCTGCTTCTCTTTTCCTCTCACGGTCAGCCCCAGAAGTAGAAAATATGTTTAATAATGCTTCCATAGCACAAATATTGTGATTCTGATAAGTTAGATATGTCAAAAAGGAAGCTATAAGGTTCTTTTCAATTGAAAAGGTGGAGTAAGTAAAAAGAAAAAAGAATAACATTTACTGAGGTTGCTAAGATATAAATTAAGAGAAATTGGCAAGCATGAAGAAACGTCTTAAAAGGAGGTTTTTTTTTTCCCTCCCATGATACCAATTACCGTCATTCCTTGGCAATGATTATTTTAAAAAAAAGCACAATGATTAGAATTGTAACAAAGCCTAGACATATGAAAGCGGATTTATACATTTTCCTTGTTCTTGAGAATTTACAATAAAAATATTAAACAAAATTTATTTGGCTGATTTATTTATTTACAAGAATAACGTCTTTACATCCTTCTAAAAAACTAGTACAATTGAAACTAATACAAAGCAATAATTTATCATTTATTAATTTATAAATACAATCAATTTTTTTATTCCTTCACAGACTGTGAAACCAACAAAATGTAAACATAGATTCTACTCCATCAGCTTCTTTTCTCGCACCCCCCCCGGTGGGAATTCCCTTCCGTTGACTTGATTCCCCAACAGCTACAATCACCAAGAATTTAAATGCAAAGTCAACAGTCATATCTTATCTCACTAACTTATATCCTCTCACTTTCTCATGCTCCTTTTTCCGTCCACTCCACTCTCATCAGTATTCTCATCCTTCTCTTACCCACTTCCTGACACCACCTATAACCTGTCATTCTTTATCATAACTTTCCTCCTATGTAAACCCTTGCACACCAGTGGCAGTAGACTGCCTTGCTTAGTGATATGATTATAAAAAAAAAAAAATTATCAACATTTGCTAAATTATTAAAATATGTGAACCAACTATAAGTATATCCTTATTTTATAAAGTTCAAAATGATTGGCAATTAGCCAATGTTTTGCAAACCATTTCAATAAAGGACACAAACAAATATTGTAAATAAAAATGTCAAAAAAAAACACTTTTCTCTTGACACCACTATTATTTTAACTACCTTCACTCCTCAGCAATATTTATTGTTTTAAAAAACTGATTAGAATTGTAATAAAGTTTAAACATGATTAAAGTGAATCTATACATTTTTTAAATTCACAAAGCTAATAGATAATTTAAAACATTGTAAAAGTTAATTCAATTAGAACAAATGCAATTCAGTATTTTATCATTTATCATTTCATACCGTGCCTCTTACCCTATGAAATTCTACCTTCAGTTGTTCACTGACCATATAGAAAGTGAACAGCCTTGTAAATAAAAATAAAAAATAGTATTAAAAATTATTAAAATTCAGACTCCGCTAAGTGCCGTACGTGATACTCGCTTGGGCAATCATGTTTTCAAAAGAGATATGAATGACTAGGCAAAAGATTTCCCCTGCAGTAGTTTGTCATTACTTTTGGTTGTAGACTGGTTGCCAACCAAGGCTATAGAACCCAATCTGTCCCGCTATTTAACCCATAGTTGGAAAAGAAATGGATTAATTCTTTTCCCAAAGGTATTTGTGCTCAAGTGATCACAACGAATTCAACTGGAATTCGAACTCAGTTTGCGTTATCACTTTCCTTGTAACTATACGAGTTACCTCCCTTAGACTAGTACGAGTTATTCCCCTTTGATTTTGTTTTCGCATTTATGAACACACATTGCATTTTTTGAGTCGCCAAAACTTTAACTCTGTCGAACTCTATGCCCGAAGGCAGAGAAAAATGCAGACGAAGCTGTCCTGAAGGGGTATCTCTCGTCTGGGGGGGAAAAAGCAGACAAGAGCCCTCACTCCCCGTATGCGGGATCTACAGGGAATTTCTTCCTGAGCATACTTCCTCAGAAAGACCCATGTAAAAAATCAGCCTTGTACCACATCCTACCTTTGTGGGGAGGCTAAGGTAAATACTGAGTAAAGAATATTCTTTTGCAAAGAATCTCTAGTCATTCCAAGTAAACGGTTTTGTGCTTAATATACCATTTTGAAAAATGTTCCGGATCACTGACTGACTGTGGTAAATGCCTAAATTATACCACCAAATAATCTAAATGGCTGGAACATGACAGCCGATCTCTTCTCTGACCTTACTCTAGAATTCCCTTCCACATGACTGCTTCCCCGACGGCTACAATCTCCAGGAGTTTAAATGTAAGGTCAATAGACACCTCCTAACACAATAACTCCCTTCCATTCTTTCAAACACTCTTCCCAACCTCCCAACTACCTATCACCCACCTTCTGACATTTCCTGTATCTAACCACTCTTTCTATTTACCTTCCCCTATGTAACCCCAAGCGCAATAGTGGCAGTGGAATGCCTTGCTTGGGGTGAAACGATTAAAAAAAAAAAAAATTTGCACAGCTCAATGAGGAGGAAATGTCTTGCAAGTTTTAATACCTCCAAAGCTAGTAACAATTCATCATTACAGAGCAAATCCTGAGTTTTCTCCATTCATAATAAATGTACACTCGATGAGGTTTCTTGCATGGAATGTCTATTGGGTCTTAAGCTAACTCCAGACCGCAAGTGGAACTCATTGTGGAACTCCATTGCTAAAGATGCTGAAAAAAAAATATTGGTTCTTTGTACCACTCCAGAAAGTATCTGACTACTCCTGGCATGCTCTGTTTTAATGTGACTCAAGTCAGGTCATAAATGAAGAATTGCTGCCATATTTAGGCTGGAGCTGCTGCTCTGCCCTGACCTTATAGTGGGTTGCTTATTGTTTCTTTTCTAGTTATTGTTTTCTTTTCTAGTTGTAGTAGGATTCCGTTCTTATATTGTTGCAGATTAAAGGAATTTGGCCTTGTGGAAGATAGCCCACTATAAGTCATAAAATGATTATAAAACCAAGAAAGGCAATTTGAGTTGAAAATAACATTATATATACACATGTCAATTAATGTTTTACAATTAAAGTAATGCTTGAAGGATAGGTCCAACAGAGATTAAAGTGTTCATGACAAATAATAATGCTGAAAAAGATAATTAGTGCTTAGGAATGTGGGGAGTGGAGGTATGTGAGGAATGTCTTTGAAGTAGTCGCTCCTTAGGTCAGTAAGTACTTTTGAGACAGTGAAGAAATGATGCGAGATGAAGGGAGGCGAATGTAGTAGCCACTCGACTTATGTCAAGGGGATATTATTACATTCTTCTCCTTGGTCTCTGCATCAGTCTGTCTGACGATGCTTTGTGTCTCCGCTTTTTATATCTGCTTTTTGGATCAAAAGCAGCTCGTTTGAGATTTCATACTTGTATTTGATTCTGGGCTTCCCATTGGCTGGTAAATAAAATTCGCATAGGCTCGCGAATATTTGATTAATTTTTATTTTTCAACCGGAACATCTGCGCGAATACACCTGCGCAGAGACGATTTTTGTTCAATTGCTTTCTGGTTGTTATAGAGCAAACATCAAGTTCCTCGCTTTTGCTCGGTATCACCACAACCTCACTTTCCAGCCTCAAGTTCAAGAGAGTTTCCATAGCTTGGTGTGTGACAAATTGTTTCCCACCCACAGAGAAAAATGCTGCTGGTCTCTCTCTATTGTCATGGCAGATGCTTGTACAAACTACATTCCTTGGTTCCGTGGCCTGGTGTGTAACAATTTTTTTTCCCGCCCTACAACCACTTTCCCCATAGAGAATATACTGCTGGACTCTTGCTACTCTCACAGCAGATGGGTCCTGGACATGATGGTAAACTGTATCCGGCAGCAAGGCTTCTGGTTGGGAGGTTAATTGCTGTTGTTCTCAGGTCTACCCGGACCTGGAGTGGTAGCACCTGTTGGGGTCCCAGCTATGAGCAAATAGTTAACTTCCAAACTGGGGTCAAAACATTATGAAAGTATAAAAATAGACTTTTATAAAAATATATACATTTTTGAAGGAAAAATATTGCCGACACTACATTTTTGAAGGAAAAAATATTATTCTCAGCAAAACATTTTTGAATACAAATCTAAAAGATATTTTCAGTTTTCTAAGATAAAAAAAGATAAAAACAAAACATTTTCATTAAAATCTGACTGAATCAACCTTCTCACTATAACCAAACATTAAAATATCTTAAGGCCCCACCTTTTTGGCATTAAATAACCCACAGCGGTTGATATGCCGTTAAACAAAGCTCAAACTCATGGCAGATGTTCGGACAAACTACATTCTTTGGTTCCCCTAGTCCAGACCCTTACAGCTTGAACCTGCCATACCATATACATGGCATCAACTTGTCCACATAACCTTTATATTCCATTTGTAAGGAGTAAGTTCAATTCTGGCAGCTTCTTCCATAGAACAGTTACATTGGAAGAACAGATTCTCGACAGGCTGATACCTGATTCCCTATAATTTTAACCTTTTCAAGTCTACGGTCAACCATTATTTATCCTACATATCCTCATAATATGAACCTTTTGCTCCCTCTCTGCATGCCCTAACAACATGCCCAATTAGTAAGCCTCTACCTTGAGTGACTCTTTGGTCTTGTATTGAATGAATAATAGGAAAGAAAAAGGCAGGCTAGTGGTGGGAATGTGTGTTGTGGTGCAGTGGATATCAGCTCGGAACAATAGATTGGGGAGCCGAGTTCGAATTCCAGTTGAATTCCTTATATTCACTTATGCAAAAATACCCTTGGGAAATGTATTAATCTGTCTCTTCCCTCCAGTTATGGGTTAAATAATAGGACAAATTCGGTTCTATAGCCTTGGCTGGCAACCAGTCTACTGCAGAAAGCAATGGCAACCTACTGCGTGATAATCTTCTGCCCACTCAGTCATGTCTATTTCGAGACATGATCACCCAAAGTGTGTATCACGTATGGCACTTAACTGACTGAATATAATAGCTGGAAGCATAATCAAAGTTTATACTGTGCATAAAGTGGGGGATCTATTTTATATTGTCATGAAGTAGTAAACTGATCCCCCACTAATTATTAATATAACAATATAATCCACCTCTTCTTCCTAAAGCTATGGGTTGAATAATAGGACAGATTGGGTTCTATAGCCTTAGTTGGCAACCAGTCTATTGCAGAAAGAAATGGCAACCTACTGCGGAATAACTTTCTGCCCAGTGAGTTATATCTCTTTTGAGATATAATTGCCCAAAGCATGTATCACATATGGCACTTAACTGAATGGCCATATAACATTGAAATACCATCTCTTGAAGTTAAGCACTATCAAGCCTGGTCAGTATGTAAATGTAAATTGGAGACATCAGGTGCTGTAAGTTGGGGATGTGCAGGTGGTGTAATGACTCAGAATTGTTATTTCAAGAGCTGAGTTTTAATTTCAGTTGAGTTCATTATATTTCCTTCTCCTTGAGAAAGGTTTGATTCCACCACTTCTCTCTCCCCAGCAATAGGTTAATTTGTATGACTTGTATCACTAAATCCATACCTCAAAAACAAAAAAAAGTTCTTACAATCTGAAAATATTTTTTTGGCTTGAAATAACCCGCAAAAGGTTGATAAACCATAAAAAAGAAAAATCTTATCTTCATTATTTTGACTTAACTTTCTGTTGTCTGGTTGGCAAACTATTTAAGAGATGAACATAGAGTTTTTGTAATTTTCATGTTCTCATTGCAGTTTTTAAAATCATCACCATTGAAAATGACAAATTTGTTGAAAGTGTAAATTTCCGGGTTGGCAAAAACATTAATCTGAACTTCAGTGCTGCCGATGTAACTTGGAACCACATTGAAGGTGAGATATATTGCTATCTCTCTCTCTTTCCCTCTCTCTCTCTCTTTATATATATATATATATATATATATATATTGTGTGTATTTAGGCAGCATTTTTTCATTGATGCATGTTTCATTAAATTATATAGACAAGTTTTGTTGGTTTATTTTATATAAGTTTTTTTTTTTCATATTGTCTGATAAGCTTAATAGCATTATCATTGAAAGAGGAAAGAAAATCACAATATGGACACATGTTTTTATTTAATCCTTTCTGAGCTTTCGGCTTACATCAGCCATTATCAAAGATGAAAATAGTTTTGCTTGTAACAGGCAGTTCGGACGAACAATAGTAGTATTCATTTATTTTGTTTGTGTGGAGGATTGGAGAATATGTACGTGCATGCTGGAAGCGAAAATCGCCCTACAGCTTGTGGCATCTCACATGATTATATATATATATATATATATATATATATATATATATTATTAATTATTACTGTAGAACAGGTAGAAACTACTACAAAATTGTACATTTTGTTTGGACATTGAAGGAACAATGTCTCATCAGGTAGTTAATAATGACATTATTATTAACTACCTGATGAGACATTGTTCCTTCAATATTGAAATAAAATGTACAATTTTGTAGTAGCTTGTACCTGTTCTAAAGTAATAATAATGTTCATTGCTCTATTTTTATATTGAGCACTGTTTTAAATTCGTGTTTCCAACAATGGAAATTGGTATAAAAGAAAAAGTGTGAGGAAAAAAAAACACTCACGCACCCATATGAACTTTCTGATGTACTTATCACTTGATTTATCTATTTATACATGAAACCTTGGCCATCAGAAAAGCAGACAGATCTCGACATGTGAAGTCACATTTTATTCCCCTGAAGAGTCAACGTTAGACTCAAATCACGTGTAGCGACACAAATACCATTATGAACACTTAATGTATCATACAAAAATAATAATAGCAACAATAAATATACACTTTAAACAAAATGTTCACAGCTTCTTGCGCTTTTTCTGTATATATATATATATATATATATATATATGAGTTCTCTCGGTGACTGGTGTCTGTATACACTGCTTACATACAAGACGTTAAAATTTCCCTTCTGATCCCATGTGCTGATGGCTTAGGGAGTAGAACTCTGACTGACCAAATCGGTCGGGTTTCGATCCTGGCCAGAAGCAAGTGGATATGTCTAGCCACACTGATGAACTGTGATACAGCGAAACGGGCTTGTATGTGGATGACTAATATATATATATATATATATATATATATATATATATATATATATAGGTTTGTCAATTAGCTGACTGATGTTACCTTCAGCATCCTGACTCTGGATTTTTGTAGACGCACTTTCCGGAAATCACACCCTCCACTCATCAGGGGTTATCAGCATTTGACTGCTTATACTTTTTCTATATGCAGTTTTCATTAGTGCAAGGTTTTTTTGTGTGTTTTTTTCTCTCATAGTGTATGCTTGCATATAAAAAAACTGTGATTATTTCTCCTTTGTTGGCATATACTGCTGTTGTTAATTCTTGAGGTAGGAAAATTGTATTTCATTTTTTTTTTTTTACATTACATAAATAATTAATTTTAATACTGTAATCTTTCTGTATTGAAATTACTGTCGTCTTTGTCTTCTTCTGCTTCTAAATGAGCAACAAATGTGAGTTTCGCAACACTGAAATTAACCTTACCCTCGCAAACTCTTAGCTTTTATGCTGGCGAGGCATACGCTTATGCAAATGAATACAAGCCTCGCTCTCAGTCTGGTTGTGTCCACCACCATGATGTTTGCTTCGTCAAACATTCACTCATACATTTGTTACAAATGCTTAATTAATAAAGTAAATATTTATATATGTTTCCACTTGTCCATTGTTTTGTTTTCTTATCTGATTTGGTGGTATCTTGAGTACTACAAAATAGCCCCTTTTCTGTCTGTAATATTTGAATTTAATTCTTGACTGATTTTGGACAAAATAATGTTACATTTTTTTTTCTTTATTTTTGTTATTTTTCTTTATCTTTGTTATTTTTCTTTATCTTTGTTATTTTTCTTTATCTTTGTTATTTTTCTTTATCTTTGTTATTTTTCTTTATCTTTGTTATTTTTCTTTGTTATTTTTGGTATTTTTCTTTCCCAGAAAACAAATTGGCATCAGCAGCCACTAACAGCTCTGTAGTGATATGGGATTTGAACAAACCGTCAAGATCCAAACTGTGTAAGTATATACTTGAACATAATAGGGGAGATAAAGTTTATAAGATTGAACTCCAGTGTCAAAGATCTGACTTAGAACATTCAGTGGTTATAGGAAGCCAAATATAAACTGTAGGGTAGTTGGTGGATGTGAAATATGTGAATTTTTTTTATTCTGAAAGAGAAAAAAGAATGAAAACGGCGTAAAACATGATATATCTTCTCACCTGTTATGAACTAAGGCACACAGTAGGCAGTCTCACTCAATGTCTAATGTTACACTTGTAAAATGCAATGGACCTTTTGTGCCTAATTAAAAAATAGGGTGCCAAAAGTGTAGGTAAAATTCGCCATAATTTATGGATAAATTGCAGGATCAATTTATGCATTGATTATAATAGAGAATCCATCTCCCGAATGTATATTATATAGCAACAACAATCCATGATGGTCACAAAGTAAGGGATTGAAGGTAATGTTGATAACGTTCCTGGATACGGAGTATCCTCTTGGCATCTGTTGACCATGTCCGTCATGATATATGGATATAGAGTATACTCGCCGCACGTAATCTGTTCCATGAAACGTCAAAGACCATCACTCTCGAATCAGACACTCTCCAGAATCGGATTTGAACTCCAATACTCGAAAAAATATAGCTGCCATTTATACACGTTATATTGAATATTTTAAGCTTCCTGATTGGTTAAGCCTTCTATTGGTGAACTATAAAATGGGTTGGTTAATGGGGGTCTGCCCAGTGTATAATGGATGCAAAAAGTCCAACAAAAACTACAATTAATGTGAATTAATTCTTATAATTACCGTAGATATTGACAAAGCCATCAGTAAAATACAATTAATGTGAATTTTTATAGATAATTACAGAAGACACAACAAAATCAGTAAAGTGCAATAAATGTGAATTTATCTAGATGATTACAGTAGATACAGACAAAGCCATCAGTAAAATACAATTAATGTGAATTTTTATAGATAATTACAGAAGACACAACAAAATCAGTAAAGTGCAATAATGTGAATTTATCTAGATGATTACAGTAGATACAAAGCCAAATGAGAAAAATACAATTAATGTGAATTTTTATAGATAATTACAGAAGACACAACAAAATCAGTAAAGTGCAATAAATGTGAATTTATCTAGATGATTACAGTAGATACAGACAAAGCCATCAGTAAAATACAATTAATGTGAATTTTTATAGATAATTACAGAAGACACAACAAAATCAGTAAAGTGCAATAAATGTGAATTTATCCAGATGATTACAGTAGATACAGACAAAGCCATGAGAAAAATACAATTAATGTGAATTTTTATAGATAATTACAGAAGACACAACAAAATCAGTAAAGTGCAATAAATGTGAATTTATCTAGATGATTACAGTAGATACAGACAAAGCCATGAGAAAAATACAATTAACGTGAATTAAATCATAAATAATTGTAGTAGTACAGACAATGCGATCAGTAACGTACAATAGCATACAGTGAAACCAATCAATTGTAACCGCAAGTTCTACTCTAGTAGCTTCTTTTCTTGCACTTCCTGCCTGTGGAATTCCCTTCAGTATACTTGCTTCTCTAACAGCTACAATCTCCAAGAATTTAAATGCAGTGTAAATTTCCATCTTTTATCTTCTTGACTCACATCCTTTCCCTGACAACCCTTGTATCATGTTCTTCTTCCTTTCCACTCTACTCTCATGCAACCCTCTTCACACCTGTATTTTCATCCTTTTCATACTCATTCTCTGTAACTTGTTCATTTTTCACATCACTCCTCTTATGTAACCTCCTGCACACCAGTGGCAGTACTGCTTTGCTTGAAGTGAAATTATTATAAAAAAAAAATATATATATATATATATATATATATATATATATATATATATACTGTACACATTTAGAGGTTACAGTTTAAACGCTTAATAAATGTTTGCTGCAATTTTTTTGGGTTTGATCTCCTAACGGTACAAATAAAAATTTGCTATTTTCATTTAAATCTAAAATTACTAATTTTTGTCTTTTTCTTTCTACAACAGGTGATGTTTACACTTCACACAAGAGGACTGTGAATCGTGTAACTTTTCACAACAAGGAGCCATTTCTTTTGCTCAGCGGCTCCCAAGATGGGGATATGAAAATATTTGTAAGCTCAGCTTTTTTTCTTCATCATTTTTTATTTTGGGGTGTAAAGGAAGTCAGGGTGGGTGGATGAGAGAAAGGTCGTAATAAAAAATAAAAAATGTAAACAGAAAAAAAAATATGTAAAAAGAAAAAAAATATGTAAACTTACTTATTTTCTTGCCAAGAGGGCCTTACAGCTGAAGTTAAGCAGCATTAAACATGGTCATTAACTAGATGGGTGACCATTTGGGAATACCAGCTTGGATGTGCAGTTAGTGTAATGGATAATGGTATGGAATTGTTAATCAGAGAGTAGAATTTCAATTCCATTTGATTTACCTATAGTCGCTCATGCACAAATACCCTTGGGAAGCGCAGGAATTCACCACCTCTTCTCCCAGCTATGGGTTAAATTGTAAGAACATTAGTATACTTTGAAAATGTATATATATGCTAACAGCAGATTATGTGAATTTGGTAAAGATGTACACTACTGGCCATAATTATTAGGATACCTCAGTTTTTTTAAAAGAAATGATGAATTTCATACTATTTTTAGTATTTATTGCCAAATGAAAATAGAATGGTTCTTTATTATTACTTTGCAAAATTTTACAAGGCAAGGAAACAAAGATGAACTCGTCTGAATCACCCTAAATTTTCTTCATTCTTTCATTGATGAAACTGCAATATAGGTAATTATTAAATATTTATAAATTCATTTGATGCACATGTTATTTTGCATTATTAACAAAAGCATATTTACATTATTCGGACTATTGTCCTCATCTTTGTTGCCATTTGTACAACATTTCAGCTGTTGTATACTTTGGCCTTCTTCAGGTCCTAGGAATTTCAAAATTCCTAGCACCTGAAGAAGGCAGGGGCGTACAACGGCTGAAGCGTCATACAAATGGCAGCAAAGATAAGGACAATAGTCCGAATAATGTAAATATCATAAATATTACCTCAACTCAGAAATACAGACAAATGCTAACAAAGTAACCATTCTATTTTCATTTACAATTATTCACTTGGCCATAAATACTAAAAAATATTATGAAATACATCATGGCCTAATAATTATCGCAGGTAGTGTATGTTAGCAGTGGTGGAAATGTTAAAAAAAAAAAATTCATACATCAAATCGAAATGCTCTCTTACAATGTAACTAGCAGTATAGCCCAGCATTGCTCAGGTGTAATGAAAGCTTTAAAACTAATCCATGGTCCTGGAACTCGGACTCAGCCTAAAGAATATTTGTGTGAAGTTTGGTGAGAATCGGATAAAAATTGTGGATTTGTATAAAAGACATACTGACAGATACACACACACACATGCACAAACATCTTGCCATTTATAGTTCTTGAAACTTCTGAATATCGTTTTTTATGTCTTTGTCTATGAGTGTATCAAATTTGATTAAAATCAGACCACTCCTTCTATTACCCGATTTTTTTTTTGATTTTCAATATTTATCAGTGGTACCTCGACACAAAACCTAGCTAAGAACACTTGCAGACGCATATAGTACAACTGTGTAAATTTTCAAGAAAATCGGTTCAGCCGTTTCGGAGTCTATAGGTAACGGGGACACACACAAAGTTCCATTTACAAATAAGTTTAGATCCATAGTTTTGCTGAATGATGAAAAAAGTCGACAAAACCCAGGGAATATGTTTTGTTGACTGAATAATGATGCTGTGGATTCATATAAGTACGAGATGATGACATTGTGTTGACGGTAGACACAGAAAGAAAACTATAGGACCTACAAGACAAAAGTAGTAAAAGAAAGTGCTAAGAAAAGACTAACTATTAATTGTAAGAAAACAGAATGCATTGTTATCAGCAAAAGAAGCCCAAGATGGGAACTATGATTTGGAGATGTTAAACTCAAACATTGATCCCAAAATATGAAGGTGCATTGGAATAGCAAAAGCTGCCTTTCAGAAGCTAAGTAAAGTATTATGAATCAAAAAATTTTGTTTGAAATGAAGAAAAGAGTGCTGAACTGCTATGTAATATTGAGTAGTGAA